>JXCR01138239.1:49140-69351 GCA_002079205.1 Phalaenopsis hybrid cultivar
ACATAGGAATTGGGCGATGGTATGTAAATGCCACTTCTTTTTTAGCTTCTTTGCAGGAAAAGGAAATCTTAGTTTCTTTCTAGAAATCTGTTTGTATCACATGAAATGTGGCGAGTTTTTTATTGGCATGAGTGGGCTTGGTTTAGTTCTCCTTGGGTTTAAAGTTGCGATATTGGTCCCTTTTTGCTGTTGTTCAACTTTTTTTTATAGACAGACTATTTCAGGAGGTGGCCTAACCTTTTCAAAAAGAGGCATTCACATATGCACCATCTAATTCCTATGTATTTACATATCTAACACTTAAAATTTACTTTTTTACATTTACCACCCAAATCTTTCATATCACATTAAAAATACCATGGTTTTAATTTTTAAAAAGTGAAATGGACATTCTCATTCATAGGCAAAGTAGCATGTTCTTAAAAATTGAATTTTGGGTGTTAGATATGTAAATCATTTTTTCAAAAAACCTTTTTAAGTTATCTTTTCAGTAAATAATGGGTGAAGCTGCTTGTCCCTATAGACAGCACCAGCTTATATATAAAGGTTATGGTAGTAGGATGTTGATTGATGTTGCTTTCAACATTCTGTACTTTTTCATAATGGCCTAATATAGTATTTCAATCTTCCTGTAGCTCCTGCGACTGTGTTTGCTATTTTTATTTGTTATGAAGAAAGCATTAATAGTGGATGTATGAGTGGCATTGTTAATGGAAAAGAGCATGATTTTAAGGCAATGAAAACTGGCCCAAGTGATTTAAAATTGGTATGAAGCAAATTGGGGATGGAGATGGTGTACAATTATTGGTATAGGTGCAAATTTGTGTTTTTTTTTTTTGTAAATTAGAGATAACATTTCATTGAAAAGAAATTAACACCTCAAAATAGTTCAATGGAGAGCATTTCTGCACAATATCTTCTTAGAAAGCCTTTTTATTTTATTTTATTTTTTTCTGTTATTTTCTATCAAAATAATCCTAGAAATTGAAAATAATTAACATCAAAAGAGTTGCTTTTCAAAAAGGTTATTATAGTCCTATTGAACTTCAAGTTTTTTTTATTGATTTTCAAATATTTCTATTTTGAGAAATAGCTTTATATAATCAATTTATTAAAATATTGTGCTTGTAGGGATGTTAATGCCAGACTTTTTCAAGAAGAAAAACATATTACTTGCAATAATTTATTTTTTCCACAATAGTTTTATAGAAAATTTACAAATAGCTTCAGCGCCACCCCCTTAGAGTGCTACTCCTTTGTCACCCAAAGGAAGTTGATAATTGAGTGAGAATGATTCAGAGTTATGATTTTATAATGCACTTAATATGATACATAGTATGTTTTCATTAAAACAAAGGAATATTTACATACAAAATGCAATTAATATTATACATAGTATGTTTTCATTAAGAAGAGGGAGATTTACGTACGTTACTCTCAATTTTTTTATATGCGCCATCTTATCTATGCATGAAAAGTTATATTTTACTTTTTAAAAGTTAAAATGATTGTATTTCTTATGTGATATGAAAGATTTAGTTGGTATATATGCATTTGTAAGTTAATAAATTGCACTTTCTAACAATGAATGACTTTCAATATCAGGTGAGTCAGGGCTAGATCTTGGTGAAGGTGAGGGATACAGTTGGCTCCAAGAGAGAGCCGGGCAGCCGGAGGAATTGCTCGTCGTTGGAGCAAAATACAGAGGCCCCAATATAGTGGAGGATTGATGACAAAAAATGCTTGCATTCATTCTGCAAATAAAGAATTTCTCTTCTTTACTCCAAATATTTGGAGGACAAAAATCTGAATCGCTCTTATTGCTGTAAATACATAGAAAAAAAAATGTTTAAGAGTTGGTAAATTAAGGGTTGGATCCTCCGTATGTACACTGATTTGATTTGAACAGATTCTGCATTGTTTCTGAAAGCAATCTGCCATTGCTGAATTTGCTTCGTCGTCGTTTTATTTAATATATGTTTCGGAATATGATTGTCTCTTTCCACGTAAAGTCTCTTGATGTGAATCTGGGTGAGAAATATATTACAAGAAATTGAAATTCGTTTTGTCTCTTGATACTACACCCTATACTTGGGGGAATCAAACCCCATATTAGAGGGGGCTTACAACTGAATTAGATGTCCAACCAACTGATCTGAGAACGCTGCATTATATATATATATATATATACATATATATATATATATATATATATATATATATATATATATANCACCTAGACGATGTGGGACTATTTGTCCGTGACAACCAGCTTATATATAAAGGTTATGGTAGTAGGATGTTGATTGATGTTGTTTTCAACATTCTGTACTTTTTCATAATGGCCTAATATACTATTTCAATCTTCCTGTAGCTCCTGCGACTGTGTTTGATATTTTTATTTTTTATGAAGAAACCATTAATAGTGGATATGTGAATTTCATGAAATGAATCACGGCATTGTTAATGGAAAATAACATGATTTTTAAGGCAATGAAAACTGGCCCAAGTGATTTAAAATTGGTATGAAGCAAAGTGGGGATGGAGATGGGGGTAAAATTATTGGTATAGGTGCAAATTTGTGATTTTTCTTGTAAATTAGAGATAACATTTCATTGAAAAGAAATTAACACCTCAAAATAGTTCAATGGAGAGCATTTCTGCACAATATCTTCCTAGAAAGCCTTTTTATTTTCTGTTAATTTCTATCAAAATAATCCTAAAAATTGAAAATAATTAACATCAAAAGAGTTGCTTTTCAAAAGGTTATTATAGTCCTATTGAACTTCAAGTTTTTTTATTGATTTTCAAATATTTCTATTTTGAGAAATAACTTTATATAATCTATCTATTAAAATATTGTGCTTGTAGGAAAGTTAATGCCAGACTTACTTTCAATAATTTTAGAAGTTCTATTTTTCCCGCAATAGTTTTATAGCAATTTTCAAATAGCTTCAGCGACCACACCCTTGGAGTACTTCTCCTTTGTCACCCAAAGGAAGTTGATAATTGAGTGAGAATGATTCAAAGTTATGATTTCATAATGCAATTAATATGATACATAGTATGTTTTCATTAAAACAAAGGAATATTTACATACAAAATGCAATTAATATGATACATAGTATGTTTTCATTAAGAAGAGGGAGATTTACGTACGTTCCTCTCAATTTTTTTATATGCGCCATCTTATCTATGCATGAAAAGTTATATTTCACTTTTTAAAAGTTAAAATGATAGTATTTCTTACGTGATATGAAAGATTTAGTTGGTATATATATATATATATATATAAAAAGTTTATTGCATTTGTAAGTTAATAAATTGTACTTTCAAACAATGAATGGCTTTCAATATCAGGTGAGTCAGGGCTAGATCTTGGTGAAGGTGAGGGGTACAGTTGGCTCCAAGAGAGAGCCGGGCAGCCGGAGGAATTGCTCGTCGTTGGAGCAAAATACAGAGGACCCAATATAGTGGAGGATTGATGACAAAAAATGCTGCATTCATTCTGAAAATAAAGAATTTCTCTTCTTTACTCCAAATATTTGGAGGAAAAAAATCTGAATCGCTCTTATTGCTGTAAATACATAGAAAAAAAAAATGTTTAAGAGTTGATAAATTAAGGGTTGGATCCTCAGTATGTACACTGATTTGATTTGAACAGATTCTGTATTGTTTCTGAAAGCAATCTGCCATTGCTGAATTTGCTTCATCGTCATTTTATTTAATATATGTTTCGGAATATGATTGTCTCTTTCCACGTAAGTCCCTTGATGTGAAACTGGGTGAGAAATACATTACAAGAACTTGAAATTCGTTTTGTTGTAATTCTCTTTTGATACCACACCCTATATTTGGGGGAATCGAACCCCATATTAGAGGAGACTTGCAACTGACAATCAGATGCCCAATCGACAGATCTGAGTCCGCGGCGTTATGTATATATGTATATATGTATATATGTATATATGCGCCAACTAGAAAGAATGACTTCACTTTATTTAATTTGATTGTTTTGATTTTGTATACATCATGATGCANTGTTTAAGAGTTGATAAATTAAGGGTTGGATCCTCAGTATGTACACTGATTTCATTTGAACAGATTCTGTATTGTTTCTGAAAGCAATCTGCCATTGCTGAATTTGCTTCATCGTCATTTTATTTAATATATGTTTCGGAATATGATTGTCTCTTTCCACGTAAAGTCTCTTGATGTGAAACTGGGTGAGAAACATAATACAAGAAATTGAAATTCGTTTTGTTGTAACTCTCTCTTTATATCACACCCTACACTTAGGGGGAATCGAACCCCATATTAGAGGGGTCTTACGACCGACAATCAGATGCCCAACAAACTGATCTGAATACGCGGCGTTATATAGATATATATATATATATATATAAACGCCAACTAGAAAGAATGACTTCACTTTATTTAATTTGATTGTTTTGATTTTGTATACATCATGATGCACCGNGTGCCAAATATGTAAAATTGAAGTTTAAATATTAGATATTTAAACAAATGAGAATTAAGTGATCAGTATTAGCATATTTAGATTAATTCAAAAGTATCCTCCGGATCACATTTAAGGATAGAGTGTTGGACGGATGAGGGTGAGGAGAGAGAAAGTGAGTGTATTTATTAGCCTTTTCTTGAAGAAATGACCCCACTATTTATAAATTATACGGAGAGTGGTAAGTTCAGTACTTGCCTTTTTTTAATAGAAATATTATAATTAATTAATGCACCATTACATCTTTACATATTTTTAACTGATTCCCGGGTGCTTTTACTATTGGCATCGTTTCATATATATAATTGTTTGAAGGTGGGCATTAATGACTCGCCGGTATTAGCATTCGGTCATCTGATAGTCGTTCGGTTTGTTGGAAGCTCTTTAGTCATTTGGTATTTTTTTTTAAATTCTTGCGGTCATATTTTACATGTATATATTTAGTTACCCGGTTCTCTTACTTCGTGAAAGTGATAATTGCAATAAGAATAAGAGAATTAAATGCATATATTGACTTATTTATTTTGTAATAAGTACTTTTGGTCATTGAACTCGGTGAATTCTCAAGTTTGTCTTCCCTATAAATAGGGTATGATCTGCTTTTTTCTATTATCATGTTTGGATTTTCAACCCTTCAGTCAGTTTCTAGTAGAGAGTTGAGATGATGAGTGGAAAGAAAACCATGAGGGATTTTGGGCATTTGACAGAAAAAATTTGCCATCCTCTAGGTGAGAAAAAGAAGAAGCCCAAAAGTAGTCGACCGACTCCCGAGAAAAAGCCAGTGGAAGAGAGCCTGTCATTAGGAAAGAGGATGGAAGGTGAAGAACGATTGGTCGGCTCAAAGAGGCAGAGAGAAGGGATCAAGCCAAAGAGGATCAAGCTGGTCAAGTAAACGATGATGCGAAAATAAAGAGTAACGATTACAACCAAGTCAAGCGATTCTTTGCCACTCCTTGAGCCGTGGGCAGAATAGAGGTGCATACCACTAGTGCAGTGGTCTTGGCTACAAACTTGATTTGCCAAAGGATGGTTCATCAGCCTACACTGTCACAGGTGTAGGCAGTCGTGGCAACACAGGGTCAGGCACAAGAAGGTGTAGCTCTTTATTTTTCGATTAGTGAGGCCAACCAGATAGGCTTCTTACCTCCTACTGATTAGAGTCTTTGAACATTAGAGATAGAGAGACTGATAGGTATGGAAATTTCTTTCTTGAACGATTAATTTACTCTTTAGCTCTTTTCTGAAATTTGATTGATTTTGCATATGAAACCGTGCATATCATCGATTCCCAGACCACAAAAGTCGACCAACCATTTACTCTCGAAGCAACCAAACAACCTTTAGCTTTAGCTCCGGCTAGAGGTGCATCTGACCATTTGTTGACTTCAGAGGACCTCAATAAGTATACTGATGGTTGGCCGGATTCTCATGGGTTGTTGGCCTATTGTATGGACAAAACAGTAGACTCATTGCTTAAGCGGATGACCTCAAGAGGGAGATTGTCATACTAAATCTGAAGGAGCTGGTGCTCCTTTATACAGATATGGTGACCTTTCAGGCCAGAGTGAAGATTCACCTGACTGAGCTCGCTGAAGTTCAGGTGACCAACCTGATCTTCCGGGTCCTGACAGAAGAAGAGGGTGTGAAAAATTCAAGTTTAGGAGGTGATACACCTAAAAGATATGATATTTTTATAAACATTTTTATACCTATTTTTTGAGATATTATTCTTTAATGAAAGATATTTGGGTGTTTTTCTTTCAGATACAATCAAATGGATGAAAAATGCTAAAGGGAGTTAAAAAGGGTCAAATTTGAAGCAAAAAATGAAGAAATGTGCAAAAAAAAAAACGGTGCGCTAAGCGTCAGGCACCCTACGCTTAAGTGCTAGAAGTAGTTATTTGTTGATTCATTGAATTTATATGAATTTTTGAAGAGGTGTTTCAAGCAACCCTTGGTAAAAATGTGAGAAATATCCCATGGACACGAAAATTCATTCAATTGGCTTTTGAGGATGCAACTTCTAGAAGATTCATTGAATGCAGACACATTTTGAAGAGATACCAAGACATCTTTTGGATTTTTATTAAAGAAGTCTTAGATTATCAAGAGAAAATGCCAACCACCCATCAGATTTTACAGCCATCATCCATCCAAGAAACCGACGCCGACCACTTTCTTTTTATTTTGAGTGGTAGTTTTTATTGTGAGTGAAGGAAGAGAATTAAAAGGAACTTCAATACATTTGCTGGAGAGGATTTGTGATAAGTGATTATCTTTGTGACCACACTTGGTTTTATTCTAGATTTCTTATTTGTGTGCAAAATTTCTACTTTTAAAATCATGTGTGGTTGTTTTTCTCCATGGATTCTGAGTAGTTTTCTTTATTTTTTTTCTTAAAATGATAAGTAATTAAGTGTTTAAAGAAAGTTGTGTGAAGTATTAGTCTTCAATGTTGGATGAAGTTGTGCTGATTTGAAACCTTGTACTTCATTTACTTATTGATTTGGTCAATTAAGATGTTAATACTTGTTGTGAGAACATGTAAGATCTGATATGGTATTATCTCAGTCAACAGATGGTTAGAATCACATATTGATTTCATGAATAAGAATATAGTTGCTAGATATTTAAATACATAGGAATCAGGTGATGGCATGTAAATGCCACTTCTTCTTTATGCTTCTTTGCAGGAAAAGGAAATGTTAGTTTCTGTCTAGAAATCTGTTTGTATCACATGAAATGTGGCCGAGTTTTTTATTGGCATGAGTGGGCTTGGTTTAGTTCTCCTTGGGTTTAAAGTTGCGATATTGGTCCCTTTNCTCTTAAAAAATGCTTCAATGAAGCGTTTTTTTTTTCCTTTGATGTGTTGCTGTTTTATTGCAAAAATTATTAGGTACGTTCACCGTATGCAAAAATACGTAATCAAAAGTGTATAATTGCTTATTATATTAGCTTTTGATGGCATTATAGTAAAATGTTGCATTTACATACATACNTACTCTTAAAAAATGCTTCATTTTTTTTTTTCCTTTGATGTGTCGCTGTTTTACTGCAAAAATTATTAGGTACATTCACCGTATGTAAAAATACGTAACCAAAAGTGTATAATTGCTTATTATATTAGCTTTTGATGGCATTATAGTAAAATGTTGCATTTACATACATACCACCCAATTCTTATGTATTTACATATTTAACATTTAATTTTTGATTTTTATATTAATATCAATCAAATCCTTCATATAAAATAAAAGATATCACTATTTTAAAATTTAAGAAGTTAACATACTTGTAAAGATTAAAATATATGTTAGCTTTGTAAATAGATAAGAATTAAGTGGCATGCATGTAAATTTTCATAGGAAAATATATGTGGTACTCAATGACAAAATTAATAACGTGCTCAACTTATTCCATTTATATTTTGGCNATGTAAATAGATAAGAATTAAGTGGCATGCATGTAAATTTACATAGGAAAATATATGTGGTACTCAATGACAAAATTAATAACGTGCTCAACTTATTCCATTTATATTTTGGCTGTTAAATATTATAAAATTAGAAGAATTTATGGCTAAATAAACTTAAGTTTTTTTTTAATCAATGAACAATAAATCATAATTAAAATGAATCTCTGACCTACAAAAATATATTTTTATCAACTAAAGTGTAGTGAACCATTCTACTCAAAACGCTTTAAAAGTAGGGAAAGTACGGTAAGATGAAGATGCGCGTGCTCCATGGCCGCATCTTTTTCTATCATGTCAATTATAAAAATAAATTTATATTGAAAAGTTATGATAAAGTAATGCTTCTATAATGTCCTAAAAAATGGGTAAAGCACCAACGCTGTACTAGGCCTCACGTAATAATGATTATAATATAGCGACTACACATTTTACATTACTAATATCTAAATTTTCATGCAGTGGCAAATGTCTCTATTTCATCCCATTTTATATCTAAATTTTCATGCAGTGGCATATGTCTCTATTTCATCCCATTTTATAATTCTATTTATAGCTATATTTGAAGCTAGCATGTTAGTTTCTATAATTATATATTTATCTTCTGGTTTCATATTATTTTTAGTATTCGGACATAAAGTATTCATAACTTTGAAATGAATTCGATAGATTATTGTGATTGTTTCAGATCCAGACAAAAATTCATATCCGTGTAATGAATCAGGATGTAGAACAAGTTAGTCAAGATGCTAACGGAGATGCTGTCATAAGATTGAATCAACAAGAGTAGTAAGATTAGACAAAGTATATTCTCGATTTATATTTAAAGTAATAGTTATAAACCATTTATGCATAATAGCATTTTGCAAGGACTTTAAAAAAGATTGTTCTAAATTATTATCCTCTTTTACTGATATTTCAGTAGTTGCATTATTTAATTCTAATTTTAATAATCTAGTATTTATTTTTTCTTGGTTTTTTCAAAAAATATTTATCTCAAATTTTAAAATGTTAACTTCATTTTTTAAATCATTTATAGTAGTAGGTCTGCTATCAATATTTAATATTAAAGATTTATTTAAAGCTTCTTTCATTGAATATCCTTGAAAGGGAATTGTATTAGAAGAGGAGGATTCTCCTTTAGATTCAATTATTATTTTAAGCATTTTATTTCTAATCTTTTCATCCTCGATTTGAGATGCAATTTTATATATTTTTTCTCTTATTAAAGAAGATAAAGTAAATAAGCCGTTCATTTCGACTATAGATTTGTAATAATTTTCGTTATTGCATTTGCACTCAGATTTCGTGCAATTATTTTCATCAAACTCTGATGAATAAGAGGAATTGTCCTCAATTTCGTCTGAATTGTGAGACGTCTCGAAATTTTTCCCACAATTCTAAAAACCAATTTAGTATTTCCTTATTCAAAATTTCAGGCATTAACACAAAAGGCCAAGAGTGTTTATGCCTCGGATTAATAAGTAAGAAAGCTTGATTCATAGCTTGGACATAGGTCCAGTAATTAAAAAGAAATGATTTTTTCTGATTACTTACAAGATGAATAAATTCAACATGTATAGTCTCGAAAAGACTTAAATCCCAATCTCTCTGATGTAAGATGCGATTTATTGTCGCATTGCTATATACAATTGATTTATTTGGTTCATTATAATTATGTTAAATTTCAACACATTGTAATGAAATGAAGATTGCCTCATACGATTCTCGATCAAGACTATCTTGAGCATAGGAAATTGTGCCTAAATATCTTTCTTGGATTTTCCAAGGATCATTAATTTCATAATCCTCTAGATTGATTTCGATGATTTTTTCTTTCGTTGTTTTTTGCACAAATTCTATGCCTTCTTGGATTTGTAAATCCCGAGATTGATGAGATTTAGTTTCTGATGTGGAAGTCATTGTGCTACCATTTAGATATTGTTGTAAATCAACAAATTTTCGTGGAGCCACATTAGGTTGGCCCTTACCTCTCCCCCCTCTACTATTGAAATTTGTAATACTAAAATTTTGAATAAAGAAATACCAAATTGGTTTTTAGAATGGTGGAAAAAATTCGGAGCCACCAATGAAATTCTTCCAGAACCCATCAATGATCTCTATCCAATGTGGGTTAACTCTTCTCCACAGCTCGGGAAAATAAAAAATGAAATTATAGCCGATGAAATGTATGAATTATTATTCTTTTGCTAGGCACAAATTCCATGGATCTTTGATTGGAATCTATGTCATCAAGAAGATAGAGTCAATGTCAAAGGATTATGGTGGACCTTCTTCATCAAATGGTGGTCACAAATCGTTTTTGGTGATTAAATAATTCAAATTAATAAAGTCATTAATTCTAATGTCGAAAATAATCAAGAACAGAGATCCCAAGAATTTTCACTTAAAGAAATTCATGATCAAATGAAAAGGAAATATCCTCGAGAATCTCTGGATCAAATCAAACAAAGAATACAAGAACTTTATCAAAAACAGATGAAAGAATTATTTGAAGCAGAAGACGACATATCAGTCTCTAATTAAGGGTCAGATAACGAAGAAAATTGAGAACGAATGGTGACCCACCTCGGCTCAAATTAAAGGAAATGGACTTCCACTGAGGTCATTTCAGAAGAAATTATGGGTAATAATGACAGTGGTTGAAATAGTATCGGTTGGTGGAATAGTGATTGCAATAATTCTGATTGGTGTAATAGAATTTTAAAATAATTTACTGCTTTATGTCACATCCAACAGATGTTTTATCTTTTATTTAATTCTATTGTATTAAGTTTTGAGTCTGCATTGTATTATAAATAGGGGCCTTGTTTTATATACTGGTGTGCATGTTTCCTTCGAGTCATTTCATTGTAATATAGAAGAGTCTATCTGGTGTGCTCTTCCAGTCTTGTGCTCTGTAAGTTTGTACTATTTTTAATATATATTTCTATTTATTATATCCTGGTTTTAAATTAGATCTCTGTTCTCAATTAATTTCGATATTAGAATTAATGACTTTATTAATTTGAATTATTTTATCACCAACAACGATTTGTGACCACCATTTGATGAAGAATGTTTGCCATAATCCTTTGACATTGACTCTATCTTGGTTATGGAATAGATTCCAAGCATAGTTCCATGGAATTTATGCCTGGAAGAAGAATAATAATTCACACATTCCATCGACTAGAATTTCATTTTTTATTTTGCCGAGCTGTGGTGAAGAGTTAACCCACATTGGATAGAGATCATTGATGGGTTATGGAAGAATTTCATTGGTGGCTCCGAATTTTTCCCACCATTCTAAAAACCAATTTGGTATTTCTTCATTTAAAGTTCCAGACATTAACACAAAAAGCCAAGAGTGTTTATGTCTTGGATTAATAAGCAAGAAAGCTCGATTCATAGCTTGACATAGGTCCAGTAATTAAAAAGAAATGATTTTTTTCTAATTACTTACAAAATGAATAAATTCAACTTGTTTAGTCTGGAAAGGAGTTAAACCCCAGTCTCTCTGATGCAAGATGCGATTTATTGTCGCCTTGCTATATGTAATAGATTTATTTGGTTCATTATAATTATGTTGAATTTCAACACATTGTAATGAAATGAGGATTGTCTCATACGATTCTCGATCAAGACTATCTTAAGCATAGGCAATTGTGCCTAAATATCTTTCCTGGATTTTCCAAAGATCATTAATTTCATAATCCTCTAGATTGATTTCGAGGATTTTTTTTTTCGTTGTTTTTTGCACAAATTCTGTGACTTCTTGGATTTGTAAATTCTAAGATTAATGATATTTAGTTCTTAATGTGGAAGCTATTGGGCTACCATATAGATATTGTTATAAATCAATAAATTTTTGTGAAGCCACATTAGGTTGGCCCCTACCTCTCCCCCCTCTAAAGGTGAAAGCACCCTAATGAGGTGTCAATCTAACCCTTTGATGAGGGGTGATCCACCCCTCCTTGTCTTTCTCCCTGCAAAAATTCACGAGTGAGAAAGTCAAGTAAGGAATTAGTATTACCTACAATATATTCTATATCAAATTCAAAACAAGATAACTGAGCTTGCCAATTAGCAAAAATTTGTTTAGAGACAAGTTTTTTTACGTCTCTTTGCAGTATATACTTAATTAAACTGCAATCAATTCTTAATAAGAATTTTTGATTTAATAAATTATCTTGAAATTTGGTAATGTTTTTGACTACCGAAAGCATTTTTTTTATGGTTGAATATTTTTCTTGAGTGGTATTCCACTTGCTAGATGTAAAGCGAACTAATTATTCTTTATTAAAAGTATTTTGCTTTAAGATACCTCCATAGCCAACATTAGAGGCATCTGTCTCTACTATTTTAGGGAGAGACGGATCTGATATATGTNTATCTTGAAATTTGGTAATGTGTTTGACTACCGAAAGCATTTTTTTTTTATGGTTGAATATTTTTCTTGAGTGGTATTCCACTTGCCAGATGTAAAGCGAACTAATTATTCTTTATTAAAAGTATTTTGCTTCAAGATACCTCCATAGCCAACATTAGAGGCATCTGTCTCTACTATTTTAGGGAGAGACGGATCTGATATATGTAAACAAGGTAACATTTTTACCTTTTGCTTAATTAATTGGACAGCTTTAGTATGATTTTCTGTCCATGGATTATGTTGTTTCTTTAATTTATTATAAAGAATAGCAGCATCTAAAGTAAGTTATAATAGTCCACTACATAATCGAGCGAACCAAGAAATCTTTGTAATTGTCGATTATCAGTGATTTCATTTGGAAATTTAGAAGCAAATCAATGCTTCTTTCAATTGGAATAATTGTATTCCGGACAATATTTTGTCCTAAAAACCTTATTTCGGTTTGAAATAATTTAATTTTGGGAGCAGAGATTACAAGCCCATTATTTTTGGCAAGTCATTGAAAAGTCTGTAGATGTTTAAAATGTTTCTCTATTGATTTAAAGAAAACAAGTACATCATAAATATAAATCAATATAAAATCAGAATATGGATTGAAGATTTTATTCATAATTTTCTAAAATTCAGAAGGAGCATTTTTTAAGTCAAACGACATAAATTCCATTCATAATGACCAAACGGAATAGTAAAAGTCAGTTTATATCTGTCAGATTCAAGTATTTGAATCGGCCAGTATCCAAATTTTAAATTAAATTTTCAAAATATTAAGGATTTACTTAAGCGATTAATTAAGTCTCTTTTATTTGGTATGAGATAACGAATCCATTTTAAAGCCTCATTTAAAGGCTTATAATTAATAACTAATCTAGGTTTATTTATTTCTATTTCTGCATTATTCATAACATAGAATGCAGTATAACTCCATGGTGAACTAGATTTTCTAATTAGATTCTTATTAAGAAGTTCATTAATTTCTTTTTTTCAAATTTTTAAATATTCTTGATTCATTTGACAAGGTCGTGCCTTTATCTTGATATTTCTTTCATTGAAATTATCAATGTATGGTAAAGCAATACAGTGCTTTTTTCTATCCCAAAAAGCAGTTGGATTGTCACCACAAATTTCCTTTAACATATTTTTATGTAAAGTAGAAATTTTTTTCTTTTATTAAATTATTATTCAATTTTTCTTCTATAGATAATAAAGTAATTTCTTCTTGTAAGAAATTAATTTGATTTTGTTTAACTTAAATTTATTTATTTCATTCAAAATAATTTCTGTAGAATTAGTAATAAATTAAAAAAAATGATTTTTCCAAATTTATTAGAATATATGCCAGTATTATCGATTTTATTAATCGACATAAATTTATAAAGAAACGGAGTTCCCAAAATAATATGTTGAGTTAAATTTTTAACTAATAGAAAAAGAGTATTATTGCAAATATCATTTTTGCAAATATTAGTTGATGAAATTTTATATTTAATTTTCATTTTATTTCTAGACGCAGAGGTTAGCTGATGTGTAGTTTTCTCAAAATATTTAGAAGGTATTATTCTTTTTTTAATACAATTCATATCTGCTCCGCTATCAACAAGAGCAGTAATATTAGATAAAGTATATTCTCGATTNATGATTTTTCCAAATTTATTAGAATATATGTCAGTATTATCGATTTTATGAATCGACATAAATTTATAAAGAAACGGAGTTCCCAAAATAATATGTTGAGTTAAATTTTTAACTAATAGAAAAGGAGTATTATTGCAAATATCATTTTTGCAAATATTAGTTGATGAAATTTTATATCTAATTTCCATTTTATTTCCAGACGCAGAGGTTAGCTGATGTGTAGTTTTCTCAAAATATTTAGAAGGTATTATTCCTTTTTTAATACAATTCATATCTGCTCCGCTATCAACAAGAGCAGTAATATTAGATAAAGTATATTCTCGATTTATATTTAAAGTAATAGTTATAAACCATTTATGCATAATAGCTTTTTACAAGGAATTTAAAAAAGATTTTTTTAAATTATTATCCTCTTCTACTGATATTTCAGTAGTTGTATTATTTAATTCTAATTTTAAAAATCTAGTATTTATTTTTTTTCTTAGTTTTTTCAAAAAATATTTATCTCATATTTTAAAATGTTAACTTCATTTTTTAAATCATTTATAGTAGTGGGTCTACTATCAGTATTTAATATTAAAANATTCTCGATTTATATTTAAAGTAATAGTTATAAACCATTTATGCATAATAGCTTTTTACAAGGAATTTAAAAAAGATTTTTTAAAATTATTATCCTCTTCTACTGATATTTCAGTAGTTGTATTATTTAATTCTAATTTTAAAAATCTAGTATTTATTTTTTTCTTAGTTTTTTCAAAAAATATTTATCACAGATTTTAAAATGTTAACTTCATTTTTTAAATCATTTATAGTAGTAGTCTACTATTAGTATTTAATATTAAAATTTTATTTAGATCTTCTTTCATTGAATATCCTTGAAAAAGAATGGTATTAGAAGAGGAGGATTCTCCATTAGATTTAATTATTATTTTAATCATTTTATTTATAATCTTTTCATCCTCGATTTGAGATGCAATTTTAAGTATTTCTTCTTTCATTAAAGAAGATAAAGTAAATANTATTAAAATTTTATTTAGAGCTTCTTTCATTGAATATCCTTGAAAAAGAATGGTATTAGAAGAGGAGGATTCTCCTTTAGATTTAATTATTATTTTAATCATTTTATTTATAATCTTTTTATCCTCGATTTGAGATGCAATTTTAAGTATTTCTTCTTTCATTAAAGAAGATAAAGTAAATAAATCGTTCATTTTGACTATAGATTTGCAATAATTTTTATTATTGCATTTGTACTCAGATTCCGTGCAATTATTTTCATCAAACTCTAATGAATAAGAGGAATTGTCCTCAATTTCGTCTGAATNAGTTCATTTTGACTATAGATTTGTAATAATTTTTATTATTGCATTTGCACTCAGATTCCGTGCAATTATTTTCATCAAACTCTAATGAATAAGAGGAATTGTCCTCAATTTCGTCTGAATTGTCAGACATCTCTGAATCAGGAGATGAATTTAATATAATTTTGAAAATAGAATGCTTAATATTTTCATCAGATCTTTTATTTTCTTTTTTACTCTGCATTTATTTGCATAGTGGCCAGTTTTGCCATATTTGTAGCATTTTATTTCTCTGATTTCTCTATTTTTCTTTTCTTATGAGAAATCTTTGGCTTTTTCTCCGAATAATTTTTTTAGAGTGCTTTTGATATTTCTTCTTTTTACGAAAAGATTTTTCGTTTTCTTTTGGAAATTNGTCGTTTATTTTCTTTTTTACTCTGCATTTATTTGCATAGTGACCAGTTTTGCCACATTTGTAACATTTTATTTCTCTGATTTCTCTATTTTTCTTTTCTTATGAGAAATCTTTGGCCTTTTCTCTGAATAATTTTTTTAGAGTGCTTTTGATATTTCTTCTTTTTACGAAAAGATTTTTCGTTTTCTTTTGGAAATTTTGAAATATCATAAGCAAATTATTCACAGAAAGCGCCTAATTGTTTTCTTTCTGTTAATCTTTCTTTTTTAATTTGATATCTCAATTTAAGATCTGTACATAAGGCTAAGCCTTCTTGTACACAAGTATTTATCAGTTGTCCATATGTCAGATTTTCATATGGAATGCGTTTAATATTAATATCTTGTAATTGTCTTTTTTACTTTAATAGCGAAAAGCTTAGGTAAAACTTCAATAAATTTTTGCTCCCAGAGCGTACTATTCGCATCTGGTAAAGGCATTACTCTAATTAAAAAGACAACTTTATACCAACGAAAATGTGTCAGAGTAGGACATCTTAATTTTTGTAAAAGAGAACGAATTTGCTCTCCATTATCAGATATTATACCGGTAAAATGCTGTAAAATATTGATAATTAATTTATAAACAGCATCAGTATTTTCTTGATTAAGATTTCCTATCATTGTAGGACTTAGAAGTTATTCTCTTTGTTCTTGAGTTAAATAATTATTCCACCATCCTTTGAGAAGGCCAGTAAACCCACATGTTAAATGGGTTACAATTTGATGGGCTCGATTATTATGACTCTGTGAGGCAAAGATATAAATCATCATTCTTTGTAATACTATTTGTATTTGACGATCTGTCATATCATTAATGTCCCATTCATAAATATTAATGGATTATAATCATTTTGATATTTATTGTTATTTTCCTCATATAAAACATCTGCAGGGGTAGGTCGGGGATAGTAGTATCGACATGTCTGCCTTATTTGATATGAAGATGAGGCCTTATTACCTTTTATTTTATGAATTTTAAATAATTCTAGTTCTAAATTATTATNCCCTTTGATGAGGGGTGATCCACCCCTCTTTGTCTTTCTCCCTGCAAAAATTCACGAGTGAGAAAGTCAGGTAAAGAATTAGTATTACCTGCAATATATTCTATATCAAATTCAAAACATAATAATTGAGCTTGTCAATTGGCAAAAATTTGTTAAGAGACAAGATTTTTTACATCTCTTTGCCGTATATATTTAATTGAACTGCAATCAATTCTTAATAAGAATTTTTTATTTAATAAACTATTTTGAAATTTGGTAATGCATTTGACTACAGAAAGCATTTTTTTTTATGGTTGAATATTTTTCCTAAGTGGTATTCCACTTGCCAGATGTAAAGCGAACTAATTGTTATTTATTAAAAGTTTTTTGATTTAAGATACCTCCATAGCCAATATTAGAGGCATTTGTCTCTATTATTTTAGGAAGAGACGGATCTACTATATGTAAACAAAGTAACATTTTTTTCCTTTTGCTTAATTATTTGGACAGCATTAGTATAATTTTCTGTCCATGGATTATGTTATTTCTTTAATCTATTATAAAGAATAGCAGCATCTAAAACAAAATTTTTATAATAGTCTGTTATATAATTAAGCGAACCAAGAAATCTTTGTAATTGTCGAATATCAGTGATTTCATCTGGAAATTTAGAAGCAAATTCAATGCTTCTTTCAATTGAAATAATTGTATTCCAGACAATATTATGTCCTAAAAACCTTATTTCGGTTTGAAATAATTTGATTTTGGGCTCAGAGATTACAAGCCCACTATTTTTGGCAAACCATTGAAAAGTCTATAGATGTTTAAAATGTTTCTCTATTGATTTAGAGAAAACAAGTACATCATCAATATAAATCAATATATAATCAGAATATGAATTATCTCTGCGCCCAAAATCAAGTACATCATTACAAGATATGAACCAAGATATGATAGAATAAATCTACAGACTTGTTTTCTCTAAATCAATAGAAGAGCATTTTAAACATTTACAGACTTTTCAATGACTTGTTAAAAATAATGGGCTTGTAATCTCTGTGCCCAAAATCAAATTATTTCAAACTGAAATAAGATTTTAGGACATAATATTGTCCGGAATAAAATTATTCTAATTGAAAGAAGCATTGAATTTGCTTCTAAATTTCCAGATGAAATCACTGATATTCGACAATTATAAAGATTTCTTGGTTCGCTCAATTATATAGCATACTATTATAAAAATATTGATTTAGATGCTGCTATTCTTTATAATAGATTAAAGAAATAACATAATTCATAGACAGAAAATCATACTAATGCTGTCCAAATAATTAAGCAAAAGAAAAAAAATATTACCTTGTTTACATATAGCAGATCCGTCTCTCCCTAAAATAATAGAGACAAATAACTCTAATATTGGCTATGGATGTATCTTAAATCAAAAAACTTTTAATAAATAACAATTAGTTCGTTTTACATCTGGCAAGTGGAATACCACTTAGGAAAAATATTCAACCATCAAAAAAGAAATGCTTTCTGTAGTCAAATGCATTACCAAATTTCAAAATAATTTATTAAATCAAAAATTCTTATTAAGAATTGATTGCAGTTCAATTAAATATATACGGCAATGAGATGTAAAAAATCTTGTCTCTTAACAAATTTTTGTCAATTGACAAGCTCAATTATCCTGTTTTGAATTTGATATAGAATATATTGCAGGTAATACGAATTCTTTACCTGACTTTCTCATTCGTGAATTTTTGCAGGGAGAAAGATAAAGAGGGGTGGATCACCCCTCAACAAAGGGTTAGAATGACACCCCAACGGGGTGCTTTCACCTTTAGAGGGGGGAGAGGTAGGAGCCAACCTAATGTGGCTCCACGAAAATTTATTGATTTACAACAATATCTATATGGTAGCCCAATGGCTTCAACATCAGAAAGTAAATTTCCTCAATCTCAGGATTTACAAATCTAATAAGTCACAGAATTTATGAAAAAACAACGAAAGAAAAAATCCTCGAAATCAATTTAGAGGATTATGAAATTAATGATCCTTGAAAAATCCAGGAAAGATATTTAGGCACAATTGTCTATGCTCAACATAGTCTTAATCGAGAATCGTATGAGGCAATCCTCATTTCATTACAATGTGTTGAAATTCAACATAATTATAATGAACCAAAAAAATCTATTGCATATAGCAAGACGACAATAAATCGCATCTTGCATCAGAGAGATTGGGATTTAACTCTTTTCCAGACTAAACATGTTGAATTTATTCATCCTGTAAGTAATCAGAAAAAATTATTTCTTTTTAATTACTAGACCTATGTCCAAGTTATGAATCGAGCTTTCTTGCTTATTAATCCAAAGCATAAACATTTTTGGCTTTTTATGTTAATGCCTAAAATTTGGAATAAAGAAATACCAAATTGGTTTTTAAAATGGTGGAAAAAATTCGGAGCCACCAATGAAATTTCTCCAGCACCCATCAATGATCTCTATCCAATGTGGGTTAACTCTTTCCTTCTCAGCTCGGCAAAATAAAAAATGAAATTTTAGCCGATAGAATGTGTGAATTATTATTCTTCTGTCAAGCACAAATTCCATGGATCTTTGCTTGGAATCTATGTCATCAACAAAATAGAGTAAATGTCAAAGGATTATGGTGGATCTTCTTCATCAAATTGTGGTCACAAATCGTTGTTGGTGATAAAATAATTCAAATTAATAAAGTCATTAATTCTAATGTCGAAAATAATCGAGAACAGATATCTCAAGAATTTTCACTTAAGGAAATTCATGATCAAATTCAAAGGAAATATCCTCGAGAATCTCCGGAACAAATCAAACAAAGAATACAAGAACTTTGTCAAAAACAGATGAAAGAATTATTTGAAGCAGAAGACGACATGTCAGACTCTAATCAAGGGTCAGATGACGAAGAAAACTAAGAGTGAATGGTGACCCACCTCGGCTCAAATTGATTACAGTGGACCTCAATTGATTGTTGTGGACCTCTACTGAGGTCATTTCAGAATAAATTATGGGTAATAATGACAGTGGTTGAAATAGTACCGGTTGGTGGAATAGTGATTGTAATAATTATGATAGGTGTAATAGTATTTGAAAATAATTTTCTACTTTATGTCACATCCAACGGATGTGTTATCTTTTGTTTAACTCTATTGTATTAAGTTTGGAGTCTGCCCTTTATTATAAATAGGGGTCTTGTTTTCTTTGCTAGGGTGTAAGTTTCCTTTGAGTCCTTTCACTGTAATAAAGAAGCGTCTGTTTGGTGTGCTCTTCCAGTCTTGTGATCTGTAAGTTTGTACTGTTTTTAATATATATTTTTGTTTATTATATCATGGTTTTAATTTATTGGCTGCATATTCATATATATATATA
>JXCR01138239.1:71042-94379 GCA_002079205.1 Phalaenopsis hybrid cultivar
TCGTTAACCCACCAATTCCGCAAATAATTTTAAGAAATTACCACAGAAAACACGTATTAACCACAAAAGAAAGTTCTCAAGCTAAAACAACAAGAGATTAGCAGTATTACATAAAATTCAAGTTCAAGTAAATTTGTCTAAACCAAACATTCTCAAATAAGCGTTAGGTTAAAGCAAAAGGGCTCACCGAAAACATCAGCGACGAGAAGAATAGCGCCCTTGGAATCAGAGGAGCCGGCGATGTAGGCCTTGAGTCCTCCAATACTTTCCACGACGCCACCTTCGCCGGAGGATGAGCTCAGAGCTGGGGGGTTCTGGCAGCACTCGGAGCTTGCCATGTTGAATTCCACGAGCTTTTCTTCTGCTGCAAGCTTAGAGGGTTTGTAGCCGATAACTGGAACGAAGGCCAGATGGTCCGGAGCGGGTATTATATAGCGAGTGAATCCAAAAGTGTGAAAATAGTCTCTTATTATTTTAAAATGGAGATTTAATAATTTTTTATGAGATTTATTTCAAATTTAATTTAAAGATTTAAAAGATTATTTTAATAATTTAGAATTTTTTTAATTAAAATATTCGCTTAAATTTGAAATTTTTTGGGTCCCACCGTGGCCATATTATATGAACAAATATTAAGAAAACCATTTACAGGCATAAAATATAAATTTTATGAATTTATATATCAAACATTTAAATTTAAATTTTTGCTCATATCCGATAAAAATATTCTTACAGTATTTAAAAAAAAAAGTACAACTTTCGTACATAAAAAAAAAATTTTGTTATTAGATATTTTAATACATAGGCAATTAAATTTATTTATTTAATAATATATTTAATTTAAAAGAAAATTCAAAATAATTATTGATGCGTGTTAGAAAATTTGTTGCAGTAGGGTGGTGGATTTCAGTTCTAGCGTTGCACGAGAATTCAACATATTCTCAGTTGAAAGAAAATAATCAGTGATGATAGTAGAAGTTTTACATTAAAAACCTGCAAAAAAATTAAATAATAATAATAAACTAAGAGGTCTGACTCATATGTAAAAATTTGTTATATGTTGATGATTACAGAGACCATTTATCTTACATACGAGAAAGGGTTACTGGGTTTTTCAAGTTACTACGTCAAGTGACAGCTCCAATTTGGTGGTGATCGACGATGATTAGTGGTGATCGACGTTAGTCAGCAGTTGACGACGATCAGTGATGGTTGATAGCGACAGTAGTGCTTGACGACGATCGGTGGTTATCGACGGCGATCGATAGTGATCGACGAGGATCAACAGGGGTCGACGAGTGTCGATGACAACTGATGATGGTCGACAGTGGCTGACGGCGATCGACGATGACAAAGGTGGTGTTGTACTTCATTTTATTCTCAAAACTTTAAGTTCTCTCAAGCTTTCAGCCCCCCTTTATGAGAGAGGCAAAACTCTATTTTATAGTTTTATTGGTACAATTAATGCAAGAATATGAATTATTTTGATCGAACGACTCAGAGAGTTTTCTTCGATCAAATTACGTTAGATGAATATTTAAGTGTATTAACGATGTCAAAATTGAGCAATCTTGGGTTCGTTTGATTCGTTTTGTCGAAACGCTTGATTCTACTATAGGTTTGCTAGATTTGACATTTGTTTAACCTTTTAAATATATCTGTAAAACTACCAAGTGTAGTTTAATGACTTGATCTGAGCTTGATTAGGCTTGGATTGGACTAATTTTGGAAACATTGAGTTATTCTTGTCGAACCAATCAATTTGATTGTAAGTTTGCTGAAGTTGGAGTTCTGGATGAGTTTTTATCGATAGTTAAATATTTCTTATTCAAAAAGTCACCACGAAATCTATATCATTTATTGAGAGTCATGTCGTATGATGGAGATTTTATGCCTATATCAATGGTTATCAAAGTACAAAATAAAAAAAAAATAATAAATTTTCAATTATTTTAAGAATAACAATCTATTATTAATCTTTTTTTTTCCAGCCCTGATTCTTATTTATTGCCAAGCAATGCACCTTTACAGTTCTTTTATATTCGTCCTTCACAAAACCACAATACATAATATCACATCATTTATTATTTAATCAAGTATACTAATAAAATGATCTAGAAATTCTAACTCTCGGCCTTCACTTCAATAATCTCAAATCTACATTAAAACTAAGTTTGAATACATTATATTTAGCCTACCTTTCTATAGGATTCTTATATATTTACATATATGATATTTAAAAAGTTTAGAAATTTTACATACAAGCCACACAATTTATATGTATTTACGTATCTAACACATTAAATCTGGTATTTACATTTCTAACAATTTATTAGTCAAAATCTATAATTGAAAATTTGTATTTTAAATTTAAAAGAGTAAAGATGGTTATATTTTTAATGTGCTCTCAAAGCTTTGAGTTGTGTGTAAGGTTGTCAAGACAGCTCATTATTGGTGAATACTTCATATTCGGCTCATTAAGAACATCATGTTTGATTTGTTGGCCAAGTTAACGAGTGAACAAGAACATTTTTTTTGCACTCGATATATAAACGAGTCAAACATGAATAAGTATCGTGTTCGAATCTTTTTAGCTCGAAATAATTATATTATATTATATTATAATATATTATATGTGTGTGTGTGTGTCTCATTCCTTGTCCAGTTGGTAGGCAGGGTCACTGTAAGTCCCTTCTGGCAAGAGTTCGATGCCTACAGTGGTGCGTGGTGGATTGAATTATAGGTATATGACGCTGGCTCTCATCATGGGGTCGGATTGCGCATGAAAAATCGATATTTAGGCCTCTGCTAAATATATATATATATATATATACATACATACATATAATTGATAAGTAGTTTTTTTTTTAATTATTTGACTTCAAGGTTAAAAAGATTTATAATCAATTAAATTATTAATTAAAAAATAAAATAAAATTATATTAAATTATATTTAAATGATGTTATGATATAAATAATAATATTTAAATTTTGTCTCAATCTTTAACATTCTATGGCTGCATGACTAGAGTTGACAAAACAAACTTTTGTTTGTAAACAACTTGTGTTTGACTCACTAAACAAACTAGCCGAACACAAACATCTTTTTTGTATTCAAAATATAAATAAGTCGAACACGAAAAATAGCATGATATACCTGATTTCGCTTGTGCTCGGCTCGCTTACACCCCTAATTGTGTGCATCTAAATATGAGAATTTAGCTGTTACCTATTTAAATATATAAAAAATGTGTGGCTTACACTCGAACCTCCCAAAATCTAATATATATTAAATAGGGGTCTTGTTTTCTTTGCTAGGNACATCAGCTACATGATAGTATTATTATTCCACTAAGGTTTTAATCTAAATGGGCCGAGTAAACATGAACCAGGCGACAAAGCGTCCATCCTAGAAATAAAAATGCCCACATGTGACGATGGCCACTGTATTAAGCTTTAGCTTAGAAGAATAATATTATCAAACTAGAAGGTCAAACTCAGTATATTATGTATGTCAGTCAAGGATATTAAGTTGCAAAGCAACACCCGACTTTACAATACAGGATACNCGATGGTCCTAGGTGGAATTAGGACTAGGAGGTGGTTGTAAAGCAGGAGCTGAAGATATGATTATCGAACTTTCTTTTTCTTCTTTTTGATTTTTTAAAGAGATAAAGAGTTGATCGATTTTATTTTCTAATTTCATTAAGTGATTTGACATTAAAGATAGATTTGTATTTGTAAAATTTTATTGTTTGATTACACCAATAAAATCTTTGGTGCCATTGGTTTATAGAGTTTTTCCAAAAGCATTTAATTCAAAATTTGGATTTTTATTATCTAAATCCAATATTGTAGGAACAGTCGGAGGATAAACTGATTCTACTATTTCTCCAGAATTAATTTTCCATTTCCTGGTTAGCATGTTTAATTAATCTTCTAATTTTTGGGTTATATGATTAATAAACAGGGTNAGTTTTCTACCTTATTTGGGTGTAATAAATTATTATTTGATAGATTTATTCTATCTATCCTATGATTCATTGTTGATAATTCATCTGAATCATTTTCAGATATATTAGAAGAGGGATAAGATATCTGTGGAAGAGTAATAGACCTTCTCAGATTGAATCTTATGAAAACATCTCCGTTAGCATCTTAACTAACTTGTTCTATATCCTGATTTATTACAGGATGAGAATTTATAGCAGTTTGCAACTGTCATGATTCAGGGAATCTAACTTCATCCTATTTTATAGTCCTATTTGTAGCTATATTTGAAGCTAGAAGATTAGTTTCTATAATTGTAAATCTATCTGTTGGCTTTAGGGGTGTAAACGAACCGAACACGAACGAACAAAGCTTGTGTTCGTGTTCGGTTCGGTTAAAATTTAATTTGTTTGAAATAAGTTCGTGTTCGTTTCTTAACGAACGAGCCGAACACGAACTGAACACGNATTAGGTAAACCTTCAATAAATTTTTGCTCCCAGAGCGTACTATTCGCATCTGGTAGAGACATTACTCTAATTAAGAAGACATCTTTATACCAACGAAAATGTGTCAGAGTAGGACATCTTAATTTTTGTAAAAGAGAACGAATTTGCTCTCCATTATCAGATATTATACCGGTAAAATGCTGTAAAATATTGATAATTAATTTATAAACAGCATCAGTATTTTCTTAATTAAGATTTCCTATCATTGTAGGACTTAGAAATTCTTCTCTTTGTTCTTAAGTTAAAAAATTATCCCACCATCCTTTGAGAAGGCCAGTAAACCCACATGTTAAATGGGTTACAATTTGATGGGCTCGATTATTATGACTCTGTGAGGCAAAAACATAAATCATCATTCTTTGTAATACTATTTGTATTTGACGATCTGTCATACCATTAATGTCCCATTCATAAATATTAATGGATTATAATCATTTTGATATTTATTGTCATTTTCCTCATATAAAACATCTGCAGGGGTAGGTCGAGGATAGTAGTATCGACATGTCTGCCTTATTTGATATGAAGATGAAGCCTTATTACCTTTTATTTTATGGATTTTAAATAATTGTAGTTCTAAATTATTATCTTTAAATTGTTCTTCAATATGTTCTATTTTTATTTTATCATTATCAGAATTTTCTGATTGATCAGTTAATTGATCATCTTTATTTAAGGTCGTTATTTTAGTATTTTTTATATTTTTAATTAATTCTTCAAAATCCTGAGTCGATGGTCCGAGGTGGAATTAGGACTAGGAGGTGGTTGTAAAGCAGGAGCTGAAGATATGATTATCGAACTTTCTTTTTCTTCTTTTTGATTTTTTAAAGAGATAAAGAGTTGATCGATTTTATTTTCTAATTTTATTAAGTGATTTGATATTAAAGATAGTTTTTTATTTGTAAAATTTAATTGTTTGATTACACCAATAAAATCTTCGGTGGCATTGGTTTATAGAGTTTTTCCAAAAGCATTTAATTCAAAATTTGGATTTTTATTATCTAAATCCAATATTGTAGGAACAGTCGGAGGATAAACTGATTCTACTATTTCTCCAGAATTAATTTTCCATTTCCTGGTTAGCATGTCTAATTAATCTTCTAATTTTTGGGTTATATGATTACTAAACAGGGTTAAGAATGAAAGAAATTCTTTTCCTTCATAAAATCTGTTTTCATTTTCTTGAAAATAAATTTCAGAAATTTTTCTTCTATCATCTTCTGTGGTATAACTACAATATCAATTTATAAATGATTCGTATTTTGGTTCTAAATAATCATTAATTAAAGTTTGTCTGATTTGTTTTTTGATGCATTATTTTAAATCAGTCATTATTAAAATTAAAACTGGCTTTCGATTGTGGAGATAGGTTTTCTACTCTATTTGGGTGTAATAAATTATTATTTGATGGATTTATTCTATCTATCCTATGATTCATTGTTGATAATTCATCTGAATCATTTTGAGATATATTAGAAGAGGGATAAGATATCTGTCGAAGAGTAATAGACCTTCTCAGATTGAATCTTATGAAAACATCTCCGTTAGCATCTTAACAACTTGTTCTATATCCTGATTTATTACAGGATGAGAATTTATAGCAGTTTGCAACTGTCATGATTCAGGGAATCTAACTTCATCCCATTTTACAGTTCTATTTGTAGCTATATTTGAAGCTAGAAGAATAGTTTCTATAATTGTAAATCTATCTGTTGGCTTCATATTATTTTAATATTCGGACATAAAGTATTCATAACTTTGAAATGAATTCGATAGATTATTGCAATTGCTTCAGATCCAAGTAAAAATTCATAGCCATGTAATTTTATCTGTATTTTAGCTGCTTCAAAGAGATTTATATCTGTCAGTGACAGACTTAGATTTGGAAAAGTGTCAAAGAAAAAAGGCCCATGGCATAGGCTAGTTTCCATGACACCCATCAATGATTGTGCCCAATTTAGGCATCTTGCATCTCTTAAGCGGACTAAAATTGAAGTGTTTAATCCTCTAAGTGTAAGAGATTTAAATGCTACTTATATTAAGCCTATGTGAATATATTTATAATTTTCTATGTAACTAATTAGATCTTCTTTATTTAAAAGAGAAATTTTTTTCTCTTATTCATCTATTGTTGACGATTGTTCNATTTAAATGCTAATTATATTAAGCCAATGTGAATATATTTATAATTTTCTAAGTAACTAATTAGATCTTCTTTATTTAAAAGAGAAATTTTTTTCTCTTATTCATCTATTGTTGACGATTGTTCAACAATTTTAATTGATGGTTTTCCTTTAAAATCAAAAGTTCCAATTTTGTATATTAGAGTTTTTTCTACTTTAGGAATTGTCCATTTATTTAAATCTTCTTTATTTACAGGATATTCCTGTAATTCTGCATTNCTACTTTAGGAATTGTCCATTTATTTAAATCTTCTTTATTTACAGGATATTCCTGTAATTCTGCATTTTTAATATTATTATTTCTTGATTGAGTTCTTTTTAGATTTTTAGATATTGTAGTACTATTGTACCTAGAAGAAGAACTCATGAAAAGCAATTAGAAAAACATCTAGAATTCTTTTTCTTTAAATAAGTTTAATAGAGTAATCTAACATCAGCTATATGATAGTATTATTATTCCACTAAGGTTTTTATCTAAATGGGTCGAGTAAACATGAACCAGGCGACAAAGCGTCCATCCTAGAAATAAAAACGCCCACATGTGACGATGGCCACTGGATTAAGCTTTAGCTTAGAAGAATAATATTATCAAACCAGAAGGTCAACCTCAGTATATTATGTATGTCAGTCAAGGATATTAAGTTGCAAAGCAACACCCGACTTTACAATACAGGATACACCTATCCTGACAACATTAGGTTACCATATTAAAATTACTTAAAGAAAAAGAATTCCATAAAGAATTTAGCTGCTTATGGCTTTGATGCCAATTTAAAACCAGGATATAATAAACAAAAATATATATTAAAAATAGTACAAACTTACAGAGCACAAGATTGGAAGAGCACACCAGACAAACACTTCTATATTATAATGAAAGGACTCGAAGGAAACTTGCACGTGAGCATAGAAAATAAGGCCCCTATTTATAATAAAGGGTGGACTCCAAACTTAATAAAATAGAATTAAACAAAAGATAACACATCTGTTGGATGTGACATAAAGCAGTAAATTATTTTAAAATACTATTACACCAACCAGAATTATTGCAATCACTATTCAACCAACTGGTACTATTTCAACCACTGTCATTATCACCAATAATTTCTTCTGAAATGACCTCAGTGGAGGTCCATTGCCATTAATTTGAGCCGAGGTGGGTCACCATTCACTCTCAATTTTCTTCGTCATCTGCCTTGATTAGAGACTGACATGTCGTCTTCTGTTTCAAATAATTCTTTCATTTATTTCTAATAAAGTCTTGTATTCTTTATTTGATTTGATCCGGAGATTCTCGAGTATATTTCCTTTTAATTTGATCATAAATTTCTTTAAGTGAAAATTCTTGGGACCTGTGTTCTCAATTTTTTTTACATTAAAATTAATGACTTTATTAATTTGAATTATTTTTATCACCAACAACGATTTGTGACCACCATTTGATGAAGAAGGTCCACTATAATCCTTTGACATTGACTCTATCTTGTTGATGACATAGATTCCAAGCAAAGATCCATGGAATTTGTGCATGGCAGAAGAATAATAATTCACACATTCCATTGGCTATAATTTCTTTTTTTATTTTGCCGAGCTGTGGAGAAGAGTTAACACACATTGGATAGAGATCATTGATGGGTTCTGGAAGAATTTCATTGGTGGCTCCAAATTTTTCCCACCATTCCAAAAACCAATTTGGTATTTCTTCATTTAAAATTTCATGCATTAGCACAAAAAGCCAAGAGTGTTTATGCCTTGGATTAATAAGCAAGAAAGCTCGATTCACAGCTTGGGCATAGGTCCAGTAATTAAAAAGAAATGATTTTTTCTGATTACTTACAGGATGAATAAATTCAACCTGTTTAGTCTGGAAAGGAGTTAAACCTCAATCTCTCTAATGTAAGATGCGATTTATTGTTACCTTGTTATATGCAACTGATTTCTTTGGTTCATTATAATTATGTTGAATTTCAATACATTGTAATGAAATGAGAATTGTCTCATATGANCGGCTATAATTTCATTTTTTATTTTACCGAGCTGTAGAGAAGAGTTAACACACATTGGATAGAGATCATTGATGGGTTCTGGAAGAATTTCATTGGTGGCTCCAAATTTTTCCCACCATTCCAAAAACCAATTTGGTATTTCTTCATTTAAAATTTCATGCATTAGCACAAAGAGCCACGAGTGTTTATGTCTTGGATTAATAAGCAAGAAAGCTCGATTCACAGCATGGGCATAGGTCCAGTAATTAAAAATAAATGGTTTTTTCTGATTACTTACACGATGAATAAATTCAACCTGTTTAGTTTGGAAAGGAGTAAAACCTCAATCTCTCTAATGTAAGATGCGATTTATTGTTACCTTGCTATATGCAATTGATTTCTTTGGTTCATTATAATTATGTTGAATTTCAATACATTGTAATGAAATGAGAATTGTCTCATACGATTCTCGATCAAGACTATCTTAAGCATAAGCAATTGTGCCTAACTATCTTTCCTGGATTTTCCAAGGATCATTAATTTCATAATACTTTAGATTGATTTCGAGGATTTTTTCTTTCATTATTTTTTGCACAAATTCTGTGACTTCTTGCATTTGTAAATCTTGAGATTGAGGAGATTTTGTTCCTGATGTGGAAGCCTTTGGGCTAACATATAGATATTGTTGTAAATCAACAAATTTTCGTGGAGCCTATATATATTATAAGCTGTCATATACGTAAAATTGAAGTTTAAATATTAGATATGTAAACAAATGAGAATTAAGTGACCAATATTAACATATTTAGATTAATTCAAAAGTATCCTGCGGATCACATTCAAGGATAGAATGTTGGACGTATGAGAATGACGAGAGAGAAAGTGACCTAAGGCTTCACATTNTTGTGACTTCTTGCATTTGTAAATCTTGAGATTGAGGAGATTTTGTTCCTGATGTGGAAGTCATTGGGCTAACATATAGATATTGTTGTAGATCAACAAATTTTCGTGGAGCCTATATATATTATAAGCTGTCATATACGTGAAATTGAAGTTTAAATATTAGATATATAAACAAATGAGAATTAAGTGACCAATAATAACATATTTAAATTAATTCAAAAGTATCATGTGGATCACATTCAAGGATAGAATGTTGGACGTATGAGAATGACGAGAGAGAAAGTGACCTAAGGCTTCACATTGTGCACGTTAGAGAAGATTTTGGAGGCCAAAGATTTTAGATTTCATCTTCTCTTGGTAAGAGCTTCACTTTAACCTAGAAATTTTTAATTTTCACCTAGAATTTTTTTATTTTCACCATGGAATTTTCCTACATTATGGAAGATCCGAAATTTGAGATTTTTGATGGAAAAGGTTGAAGAAAACTCATGGTGAAAAGTTCCTTACCAAATAATCTTACTTGGGGAGTTAGATTTTTTATTTTATAATTTATTTAGATTTTCATAGAAATTCCAATGGCTCCAGGAGTAAAGAGAGGAAAGCTGACAGATGATTTTGATGCAAAAAGATTTGTCAATTCGAAGCCCGACATTGTTATAACACTCAAATGGAAACANGGATTTTATTTGGATTTTCATAGAAATTCCAATGGCTCCAGGAGTAAAGAGAGGAAAGCCGACAGATGATTTTGATGCAAAAAGATTTGTCAATTCGAAGCCCGACATTGTTATAACACTCAAATGGAAACAAGAAAGTTGATCGAGGAACGGGCATTTGCTAACCTGGGTGGCGAGATCAAGAGGTTGATCAACGCCAAAAATTTAGAGAGGTTTTTCTACTTCACTGCAGTAACGATTGTACCTATGATTCGAGATTTTTATGCCAACTTGAAGATTACCACTAACGATCGCATCCTTGTGAGAGGTAAGCAAGTTGAATTTTCAAGAGAAAGGATCAATGATTTTTNGAAATTTAGAGAGGTTTTGCTACTTCACTGCAGTAGCGATTGTACCTATGATTCGAGATTTTTATGCCAACTTGAAGATTACCACTGACGATCGCATCCTTGTGAGAGGTAAGCAAGTTGAATTTTCAAGAGAAAGGATCAATGATTTTTATGGGCTTAAAAATGTATTCCATTCTGAATAAGTTGCATTCGTGATGACTGGTTCATCTCTGGATGAATTGATTACTTTTTTGACTGATGGAAAAGGAGAATGGAAGATTAAAAATAATAAAAAAGTTAACTTCTCCGCTTCCATGATGACTATTCAGTCAAAGGTATGGCATGACTTCATCTCTACTAAATTACTGCCAACAAATCACCTGAGCGAAGTAATGAAGGATAGAGTTGTGCTAAATTNGAAAAATGTATTCCATTGTGAATACGTTGCATTCGTGATGACTGGTTCATCTCTAGATGAATTGATTGCTTTTTTGACTGATGGAAGAGAAGAATGGAAGATTAAAAATAATAAAAAAAAGTTAACTTCTCCGCTTCCATGATGACTATTTAGTCAAAGGTATGGCATCACTTCATCTCTACTAAATTACTGCCAACAAATCACCTGAGCGAAGTAATGAAGGATAGAGTTGTGCTAAATTTATGCATTTATAAAATGAAGGCAGTAGATGTTGGTGTTTTCATTAATCATCATACTCAGATTATAGCTAGTAGTGTTACAGCTGGTGGTTTGGATTACCCAACCCTGATTTTCACTTTATGTGAGCAATCAGGAGTAGAGTCCCATATAAATGAGGAAAGGCTGCAGCCACAAAATCCTATTGGGAAGCATACGGTTCAAAGAGTTGATTCATTTGTTGAGTCTAGGAGTGGAGATATTGATAGACCCTATACATCAGCTGTAGGGGCATCTACATCTTGCTCTGGTTCACTTGAAAATATTATGGAGCAGCTTATGATTCAACAAATGGATATAGTTACTATGCAGAATCAGATTGGAGAAATTGGAGCAAGAAATGATTATAATGATGAGTATAAGCTGAGGAGAATTCAACATGATATAGCTTTTGAGGAAGTTATGGTTAGGTATCTAAGGGGTGAATATAATGTGGAATTTCTAACATGCCTCAGCTTCACTCCTTATACTCTTATTCATGATGATGAAGAAGAAGAAGAATAAGATGATGATGATAAGGTAGGAGATGATGACTGATATTCTTAGGAGTTTATTTTATTTTGTTTGTNCAATGTGAAATTTCTAACATGCCTCAGCTTCACTCCTTATACTCTTATTCATGATGATGAAGAAGAAAAAGAATAAGATGATGATGATAAGGTAGGAGATGATGACTGATATTCTTAGGAGTTTATTTTATTTTGTTTGTTTGTTTTTTATTTTTTATTATGTTGTTATTTGATGTCATTTGAAACGGTTGTGGTAAAAAATTTTATTTTATGTTATGGACCTAAATTGTAATAGTAACAGTAGATTTTTACTTTACATTTTTAGTATTTTCAGTTTATGTTTCTGTTTTAACTTTCAGCAAATTATTTAAAATACATTATGTTTCATTTAATACTTTAAAGTCTGCATGTATTTTTGAAGTTAGTACCTGTAGTATATCAGAGCTCTATTTCATACTAAAAAATCCTCTACATGTTAGTTTTTATTTTTATGCATTTGTTGTTTTCTTTCACCAACAAAATTTTGTACTAACACATTCTTAAATTACTTAAAAATTTAAGTTTGTGGGAAAGAAAATTTTTTTTTAAAAAAAAGAAGTAAACTAAATTTTATTTGTCCTCAATTACCTATAGTTTTAAAATTATTTAACATAANTATTTTTGATTATGTTGTTATTTGATGTCATTTGAAACGGTTGTGATAAAAACTTTTATTTTATGTTGTGGACCTAAATTGTAATAGTAACAGTAGATTTTTACTTTGCATTTTTAGTATTTTCAGTTTATGTTTCTGTTTTAACTTTCAGCAAATTATTTAAAATATATTATGTTTCATTTAATACTTTAAAGTCTGCATGTATTTTTGAAGTTAGTACCTGCAGTATACCAGAGCTCTATTTCATACTAAAAAATCCTCTACATGTTAGTTTTTTATTTTTATGCGTTTGTTGTTTTCTTTCACCAACAAAATTTTGTACTAACACATTCTTAAATTACTTTAAAATTTAAGTTTGTGGGAAAGAAAATTTTCTTTTAAAAAAAAGAAGTAAACTAAATTTTATTTGTCCTCAATTACCTATAGTTTTAAAATTATTTAACATAACCTAGGATATTAAGATTTAACTTTAAATGACTATACTTATGTTTATGAATAATATGGTAAATTTAGGCAAAAAGTTTTTAATAATGAAGGTCAATTTCTAAGTTAAAGATGTTTGGTACGGTAAGATAAGACTATTTTTTTTCTATTTTAGGTAAAGGAAATTGTATTTTTAAAATATTAAGAATTTTAGAGTTTCATGTAAGAAGAAAAGAATGAAACTTTATGAAAAATCATAAACTAATATGAANTGGTAAGATAAGACTATTTTTTTTCTATTTTAGGTAAAGGAAATTGTATTTTTGAAGTATTAAGAATTTTAGAGTTTCATGTAAGAAGAAAAGAACCTATTTAAAGTAAATGAAATTGTATTTTTGAAGTATTAAGAATTTTAGAGTTTCATGTAAGAAGAAAAGAATGAAACTTTATGAAAAGTCATAAACTAATATGAATTTATAAAATAAAGAAAAGTGAAGAGTTTTGACTTCAAGAAGAGAATAGTAAAGTTCAAAATTATTAAAGGTTATCTAAATATAATAATCATCACTTGAAAAAGAAAAAGAAAAGAAAGGATTTAAAAGATCTTAAAAGAAGAAAAAAAAAGGAAAAGAAAAAGAAAAGAAAAGAAAAGAAAATTAAGTGAGGAGAAGCTTGAGGAGATGTATAATCAAAAATTGGTTTCACTTGAATCAACTTAAGGAAAAGGCTTTATTACATTTTCTAAACTTGTATTGANGGAAAAGAAAAAGAAAAGAAAAGAAAAGAAAATTGAGTGAGGAGAAGCTTGAGGAGATGTATAATCAAAAATTGGTTTCACTTGAATCAACTTATAGAAAAGGCTTAATTACATTTTCTAAACTTGTATTGAAGTATTAGTAGCATTACTAGTAAAGTGTTCATGAAGTTTTTTTTCATATGAATGTTTTAAGTATCATTAATATGACAAATTGCAATTTTTCTTGAAATGAATAGAGATACAAAAATCTTAAATTTGATTACTAAGTACTCTTAGACTTAGAGTTTGAATATAAGTTATTAAAAGTTTTTCTTAAATATTACTATTTTATTTATTAAACTAAAGTATCAAATTTATAAGTTAATATTTATCCTAATTCATATGTTTTTATGTAGTAAAAGTGTCACTTGAAGACAAGTATCATTTAAGTTTGGGGGATTTTCATACACCAAAATAATATGTTGTTTTATGTATACATTTTATGCTTATTTTTTGTGATATTGCACTTTAAAGAAGGGTATTTTCATATTTTTGTTGCAAGTNAATGTATACATTTTATGCTTATTTTTTGTGATATTGCACTTTAGAGAATGGTATTTTCATGTTTTTGTTGCAGGTATATCAATTTTAGATATTTGGAGCAAAAGTAGCAAAAAGAACAAAATTTAGAGCCAAAACAGCAAATTTTGGGAATTCTGGCACATGATGCACCAGATTGGCACCAAAAGTGTCATTTTACAGAGAGTTGGTGCATCCAGATTGGTGTCAAAAGTGCCATTTGACAGAGAGTTGGCACCAAAAGAGCCAAATTTGGCACCTGAAGCGCCAAAACCCAGAACAGTACGACCTTAAGCAAATTGGCGCCTGATGCGTAATAAGTTGCGCCAAATGCGTCAGAGATGACTTTTTGAGGATTAAGGTGGTTTAGGACAAATTTTGCTCGAATTTCAAAAGGGGCACATGTNGAACGAAATTTAGAGCCAAAACAGCAAATTTTGGGAATTCTGGCACCTGATGCACCAGATTGGCACCAAAAGTGTCATTTTGCAGAGAGTTGGTGCATCCAGATTGGTGTCAAAAGTGCCATTTGACAGAGAGTTAGCACCAAAAGAGCCAAATTTGGCGCCTGAAGCGCCAAAACCCAGAACAACGCGACCTTAAGCAAATTGGCGCCTGATGCATAATAAGTTGCGCCAAATGTGTCAGAGATGACTTTTTGAGGATTAAGGTGGTTTAGGACAAATTTTGCTCGAATTTCAAAAGGGGCACATGTTCTAAACACCCCTTGGAATGATTCAATGCATTTAGATACTTTGTAAGGTTCTTTTATGAAGGGATATGTCTCTTAGATCAATGGACATGTTTTTTTAATTCAAAAGGGTTGACTTTTGGATGGAATTTTGGAGAAAAATTTGAATTCTTTTTGGACGGAGGCAGCCATTAATAAAAGAGATTTTTGGAGAGTGTGTGAGTGTNATTGGAATGATTCAATGCATTTAGACACTTTGGAAGGCTCTTTTATGAAGGGATATGTCTCTTAGATCAATGGACATGTTTTTTGAATTCAAAAGGGTTGACTTTTGGATGGAATTTTTGAGAAAAATTTGAATTCTTTTTGGACGGAGGCAGCCATTAATAAAAGAGATTTTTGGAGAGTGTGTGAGTGTAGCATGTAAGGGGGGTGGTAAGAGAATTTGAGAGAGAGTGAGAGAAAGAAAGTCAAGGGCTTGAATATTTTCTTCAAAGATTGTAAGAGGAGAGGAAAGATGAGTGATTTCTTCTACATTACACTTCTAAGAGAGAATTGATAGTGCTTGTAAAGAGAGAAAAGTTTAAGGAGAATTTATAGGGATTTTCTCGGGAAGGATTCTGAGATAAGTTGTGTCTTTTATTTCTTTCGTATTGTAAAGTTGTTTTTATATATATAATCCATGTTTTGTCATATCCTTCTCATGAATTCTGAGTAGTCTTCTTTATCCTTCTCCCTACTTTGAGATATGGTTTTGTGAAAAATTGATTTTATGTTATACGGTTTTAAATGATAATAATTTGTGATGATTTTAACTTTGATCTTCATTTACTTTTCGATCTGGCCATGAGAAACATATGTTTCGAAGGGCTATAATTTCTACGACATAGGGAAAATCACATTTGATTTCATGGGAGAGTATGTCATCTATGAAGTTGAGTGCAAATAAATAGGGAAATATACTTTGTTGGATTCAAAATTGGAGATTTTAATGTGACATATTAAANTGAGAAACATATGTTTCGAAAGGGCTATAATTTCTACAACATAGGGAAAATCACATTTGATTTCATCGGAGAGTATGTCATCCATGAAGTTGAGTGCAAATAAATAGGGAAATATACTTTGTTGGATTCAGAATTGGAGATTTTAATGTGACATATTAAAATCTTTAATTTGGTTCAGTTGATTGGAAGCTTATATGAGATTGTTAGTCCTCAAGTGAGGGAGTAATGGGAGCTCTGAAGTGGCATCTGATATCCTTTTAGCCTAACCATGGAATTAGGGACCAAACTCTGGATTAGTCTATATTTTTTATGCACTCGAAAGAGGGTGAATATTAGGATTGCTCTTATTTGGCACAAAATAATTTATGTATTTTTTTTTTCTGATGATTTTATTTCTTCACAATCCATATACTCATTGTAAAGGGGAAGGATGCTTTCTAAATTTGAACTCTTCATCACAAAAAACTTTGTTTAGTTTACGTAAATTTTACTTTTGAAAGTTTAGTAATTAGTTTAATTAACTGTCTTTTTGCTGCATTTTATTTAACATTCACTCTATTACTTTATATTCAAATTTAGCACTTCACTTTGGTAGTTTAAAATTGTATTTTATATTATAATCTTAAGAATTTACTTATAGGCATTTCCAACTTCCCTGTGGGATCGCTATTTAGGACTCAATTAGAGCCCTTTATTACTAGAGCGATACATATATTTGCATTATTTTCAGGGGATTTAGCAGTTTAAAGATTTTTAAAAGATAAAACTATTTTCACTAAAGCTATTTTTACTTGGATTAATTTGCATATTTACTATTATATATGTCATGTGTATTTTGTAATATTGAAAAATATTTGCAAAATTAACACAATAAATCCACCCGAATCATGATGCTCCAGAGGAGTGGTAAACAAAAAGACTTGCGGTAATAATTTNCTTTACATTATAATCTTAAGAATTTACTTATAGGCATTTCCAACTTCCCTGTGGGATCGCTATCTAAGACTCAATTAGAGCCCTTTATTACTAGAGCGATATGTATATTTGCATTATTTTTACGGGATTTAGCAGTTTAAAGATTTTTAAAAGATAAAACTATTTTCACTAAAGCTATTTTTACTTGGATTAATTTGCATATTTACTATTATATCTGTCATGTGTATTTTGTAATATTGAAAAATATTTGCAAAACTAACACAATAAATCCACCCGAATCATGATGCTCCAGAGGAGTGGTAAACAAAAAGACTTGCGGTAATAATTTTTTTTTCATATCCTCTAATTCAGTCAATTTCATTTTTATTTACTAAAAAAGGTGTATGTTATGATCTTGTAGGTGGTGTCTGCTACAAATAAATTTAAACTTTGTGGACTTGAGCCTGAGTTGGAGGAGAAGTTGGACCGGATGTTTAGGTTGTCATTGCTACATGCAAATATGCATGTGTGCCCAGTAAAAAAGCATTTTGTGGCACCCAAAGAACTTGGCAACTGACCTATCAGATGATTCAACCAAAGTACCTAGCTCCGGACCTCCATGAAGTCGATTCCACCTATCATTCTAAGTGTTCATGGGTAGACAGTAAAAAGAAAGGTGAAGTTTCTTATGTTAGAAATTAGATATCACAATGGGTAGCTTCTTCCTACTCTGAACTGCATACGGTACAAAAAACATTCCATCAAGAAGGTGGTGCAAATTCTGAATGTAGATAGGGAAATTTTTTAGGATTGGCCTATATACATATTTATAGTAGATTTGCTTAAAAATTCCACCCGCGGAGATTTCTTCATGAAGATTCTCCAAGTAAAAAAGGTTTGTGTATCTACGACATTTTTATGATCAGAGTGAAATTTGAGACACTATTTATTATTTACTACTCTTTGGGACACATTTATTTCTGTATTATATTATGTTATGATTTTGTTCTTTAAACTGCTTGGTACTTCACTGAATAATATTCATAAATCCTCATTATTCATAAATTCTCATTGTTCATAAATCCTCATTTTTCATATATCACAACTGATTGGGACATGGTTTGTTCATAATTTATTAATTATTTTATCTTAGTTAGTTTGATATACTCCTAAATGGATTCAACTAGAGAAAGACAACAAAGAAGAGCTGCAACAATCTTCTTGCTCCACGAAGATTACTCTCCATGCTTGCCATCGTCATATGTTAGAGACAAATGGGTTGAGGAATTGCTTGTTGGACACTTAACAAAATTCAACAACATGTTCTGCATGAGACAGGATATATTTAATGATCTTTTGGTAGAAATTACCAGATTTCACGGACTTCGTAGGTCATCGAGGACGACTCCATGAGAGGTACTGACAATAACCCTCTACATATTATCACATAATGAGTTAATGTGAAAAATAGTGGAACAATTTCAACACTCTTCTTAGAGGATTAATAGATACTTCTTGATGGGTGCACTTGTGCACCTTTCTACGCAAGTNGGGAATTGCTTGTTGGACACTTAACAAAATTCAACAACATGTTATGCATGAGACAGGATATATTTAATGATCTTTTGGTAGAAATTACCAGATTTCACGGACTTCGTAGGTCATCGAGGAGACTCCATGAGAGGTACTGACAATAACCCTCTACATATTATCACATAATGAGCTAATGTGAAAAATAGTGGAACGATTTCAACACTCTTCTTAGAGGATTAATAGATACTTCTTGATGGGTGCACTTGTGCACCTTTCTACGCAAGTNCTAATTATTTTATCTTAGTTAGTTTGATATACTCCAAAATGGATTCAACTAGAGAAAGGCAACAAAGAAGAGCTGCAACAATCTTCTTGCTCCACGAAGATTACTCTCCATGCTTGCCATCGTCATATGTTAGAGACAAATGGGTTGGGGAATTGCTTGTTGGACACTTAACAAAATTCAACAACATGTTATGCATGAGACAGGATATATTTAATGATCTTTTGGTAGAAATTACCAGATTTCACGGACTTCGTAGGTCATCGAGGAGACTCCATGAGAGGTACTGACAATAACCCTCTACATATTATCACATAATGAGCTAATGTGAAAAATAGTGGAACGATTTCAACACTCTTCTTAGAGGATTAATAGATACTTCTTGATGGGTGCACTTGTGCACCTTTCTACGCAAGTCATCAAACCAACGAATCTAACATTCAAATGGACTCCTAAGAAGATTTCACGTGATGCATGTTACATGTCATTCTTTAAAGTAACATTTCTAATTCATTATATTCAATTTTTAATATAGAAGTCATACATTAACAACTCATTCTTATTTGAGTAGGATTGCATCAAAGCAATTGATGGAACGCACATTGATGCACTGGTGCCAAATAATGAGAAGGTTGAATTCATCGGACGTTGTGGTGCACTTACACAGAATGTCGTGATTTTTTGTAACTTCAACATGTGTTTCACTTTTGTCGTGTTCGGTTGGGAAGGCAGTGCGCATGATAGTATAATTTACAACGATACAACATGGAATGCCCACTACAACTTCTTACATCCTCCTCAAGGCATGCTCGTGCCTCAAATACTTAGCTNGATCAAATCTGTCCTAATAATTTCATCCCAGAAATAAAGAAAGAGAGAGTGAGAGAGTGCGCAATAATGAACAATAGAATAACAGAATTGTGTTTGAATGATTGATTAGCATTTAATGTAGAAATGACTCCTTATTTATAAGAGATGGGGTATCGTGTTGTTGACCTCACTTTTGGTTGAGGTTTAGAAAACTTCTTTAGTAGCCTAGGTCTAGCCATAGGACTTTNGCATGTGTTTCACTTTTATCGTGTTCGGTTGGGAAGGCAGTGCGCATGATAGTATAATTTACAACAATACAACATGGAATGCCCACTACAACTTCTTACATCCTCCTCAAGGCATGCTCGTGCCTCAAATACTTAGCTAATTCACTTTAACCTTCATACTATTTATGTAATAACTTTTAGGCAAATATTATTTGGTGGATGTTGGATATCTGTTGCAGCGAGGGTATCCCAAGATTTTCTTGATACGAGATATCACATACCATACTTCAAGTGAGTTAGTAATGTTACACGTGTTAGAAAGGAGCTGTTTAATAAGAGACATTCATCCTTACGCGGTGTCACCGAGAGGACTTTCGGTGTTTGGAAGGAGAATTGAGTTATACTCCACGATATGCCATCTTACTCGTTTCTCAAACCAGTCCAGATTGTGATTGTCATGATGACTCAGCATAATTAGTGGCATCCTTCCTGTGACATAATTACCTTTTGTAGGGCCGACGAGGATCTGGAACATGCACCTTCTGAAGCATTTGAGTACCACCTTGGGCATTCCTTGTCACACGTTCAAATNTTCATGATGACTCTGCATAATTAGTGGCATCCTTCCTGTGACATAATTACCTTTTGTAGGGCCGGCGAGGATCTGGAACATGCACCTTCTGAAGCATTTGAGTACCACCTTGGGCATTCCTTGTCACACGTTCAAATTTATCCTTCCATTATTTGTACTAAAGAGGGAGAGGGTGCAAGCTAAATTGTGGAACTAAGGAAGCAAATTACTTATTTATTAGAAGGGGTTGATTAGATAATTTGTAATACATTCAGTACTATGCAGTTCATTTCATTTGTCAGAACATTGTTAACATTCATAATAGATAGTGAGCATTCAACACTATGTTTTCCTTATTCAAAAACATTTGTACTTTGCATTTTATATTGTTGGTTTGAAATTTTTATGCAATTTATTAGTATAATTTTTAATTAATTATTTTAGCAAAATCAATTCCACTCTTCATTAATGCATTGTCTTTTGCAGCATTCAGGAAAGATGAACTCAAAAACTTTAGGGACATCCTGATGATTGCTCTGCCGCTATGGAATACAGACTTCCCCACTGACGTCATGTAGGGCCCATAGCTATGGAAGACGATTCTACAGTTGCCTGTGGATCATCGTAGAGCAGTGTAGCTTCCTTCGGTGGGCAAACAGTCCAACGGATTCTACTACCAACAGTGATCGGGAATAGATGTAATCACTGGATGTCAGTGTAGAATGGTATATGCATTGTTTTTATGTTAAAAATAATATAATCATTATATTAATTTTAATTTTAATAGTTTTTGACTNCCGGTGGGCAAACAGTCCAGCGGATTCTACTACCAATAGTGACCGGGAATAGATGTAATCACTGGATGTCAGTGTAGAACGGTATATGCATTGTTTTTATGTTAAAAATAATATAATCATTATATTAATTTTAATTTTAATAGTTTTTGACTTTTTTTGCGCTCTTGGTACGCGCTATTAAGTGAGGTGTGTATCTAAATTTTGGTATTGTTTTGAAGTAAATTTCTATCTCTGAAGTATCAAATATATGACTATCATAGTTCTGATTTAAATATTATTACTAAACATGACCAAAATGGTCATTTGTCCAGAAACAACTGCTACACAGTTGTTTTCAATCAGGTGAAACAAATAGTCAGCCAGCTTCTCAGCTACAATTTCCCCATTGCAACTTCTTAAGGGTGCAGTTGATAAGCTACAGCTGCCCCAAACACACCCTAAATATCGTTTAAGTGAGCCTCCTNGCTTCTTAAGGGTGCAGTTGATAAGCTACAGCTGCCCCAAACACACCCTAAATATCGTTTAAGTGAGCCTCCTTCTCATTCGTGTTAGGCTTGTATTAATTTTGTTTTGTTTTTAATAAGCTTATGATCAAAATCACCCTTGAATAATATATTTTTGTTTGAGTTTACTTAAATTATTTCATTTATTTCTGTTTTTGTTCAAATAAAAAGTAATAATATTTAATATTTTTTAGTATAGCATAAAATTTTAATACAAAAAATATAAATTATTTAATTGGTTCGTGTTAAAATCAGTTAAATAAAATCAAACAAATGTTAGTGTGTAGGCTGCAAATCAACCTGAAAAAAATGTTTATATGTGGCTTATTCGTTTAATGAATAAAACACTAACTAATTAAAGAGCCAACTATAAACTATTTATAAAAAGGGAAACCTAAGGTCAGGGGAAAAAATTTGTTAACTTCATCTGTTATATTTGAAATATATATTAGAAACCAAAGCCAATTTTTTTATTGAATTTAAGTTAGACACCACTCTATAGTTTTAAAAAAACAAGCTACATTACTATTGAATTCAAATATGTCCTATAAATCACACTCAAGTAATAGAGCAGAAAACAGAAAGAGAATCAAATCTGTCCTAATAATTTCATCCCAGAAATAGAGAAAGAGAGAGTGAGAGAGTGCACAATAATGAACAATAGAATGACGGAATTGTGTTTGAATGATTGATTAGCATTTAATGTAGAAATGACTGCTTATTTATAAGAGATGGGGTATCGTGTGCATAATTACATGCTAACTCATGCTTTAACGGAAGGAATACAAGGTATATTTGTTATTTACATGAGAATAAGAGTGAGCAAAATTCTTTGAATCAATTACTGGTTGTCAATCAGCTTTAGTTAATTTTTGATCGGCTGGACTTTGCTCGTTTAGTTCTAGTCAACAAAATGGCTGCTTTGGGCTACTTGTCGACTATTGACCTCTAGATGAGGAGCTTTTATCACCATGATAAGACTAGGTTATCAGACAGATGGTGACTTACCGTAATCTAATTNTGCATAATTACATGCTAACTCATGCTTTAACGGGGGGAATACAAGGTATATTTGTTATTTACATGAGAATAAGAGTGAGCAAAATTCTTTGAATCAATTACTGGTTGTCAATCAGCTTTAGTTAATTTTTTATCGTCCGGACTTTGCTCGTTTAGTTATAGTCAACAAAATGGCTGCTTTGGGCTACTTGTCGACTATTGACCCCTAGATGAGGAGCTTTTATCACCATGATAAGACTAGGTTATCAGACAGATGGTGACTTACCGTAATCTAATTGGTACCTCACCCATTGATAGAAAGTCCCTTTGGGGTTTAGCGAAGTATATCATAGTAAAAATTTCAATCTCTTGAAAAGTCTATAAGGCTCTTATAAGACGACTGATGATGTTGGGGAGAGAGTTGGGTTGATTCCTTCTTTTGGCTTGATAGATTTTGGGTTTTGACTGGGACAACTAACCCGACCTGTAATTACACAGATATTTATATTCTCGAATATGGTCAAAATCTTGACCCAATTTATATTTAGCGGCTCGTGAGAACAAATGTAATATTATAAAATTTAGACTAATAGTTTTCTCACTAGAGATACTATGCAAGTATACGTATCATTTCAAGTAATATAGAGTTTTCTTTAAAAACTTCAATAACAATCTCAGAAAATTAAGGAAAAGAGGTAAATTCAAGAATTTAACTATGAAAAACCTTTACTTAAGACTGTAGAATATAATTAAAGTAATTTAAATGATGAAATAAAGTTTACTAATTCCTACAAATGCAACTTAAAAGTAAATGCAGAGTTTTAGAAAATT
>JXCR01138239.1:108184-130982 GCA_002079205.1 Phalaenopsis hybrid cultivar
CATATACTCATTGTAAAGGGGAAGGATGCGTTCTTGAATTTGAACTCTTCGTCACAAAAACTTTGTTTAGTTTTCGTAAATTTTACTTTTAAAAGTTTAACAATTAGTTTAATTAACTTTGTCTTTTAGCTGCATTTTATTTAACATTCACTCTATTACTTTATATTCAAATTTAGCACTTCACTTTGGTAGTTTAAAATTGTATTTTTCATTATAATCTTAAGAATTTACTTATAGTCATTTCTAACTTTCCTGTGGAATCGAAATCTAGGACTCCATTAGAGCCCTTTATTACTGGAGCGATAAGTATACTTGCAATATTTTTAAGGGATTTGGCAGTTTAAATATTTTTAAAAGATAAAATTATTTTCATTAAAGTTATTTTTGCTGGCATTAATCTTCATAGTTACTATTGTATCTATCGTGTATGTTTTGTAATATTGAAAAATATTTGCAAAACTAACACAATAAATCCACCCACATCATGATGCTCCGAAGGAGTGGTAAACAGAAAGACTTGCGGTAATGATTTTTTTTCATATTCAGTCAATTTCATTTTTATTTACTAAAAAAGGTGTACGTTATTATCTTGTAGGTGGTCTTCGCTGCAAATAAATTTAAACTTTGTAGACTTGAGCCTGAGTTGTAGGAGAAGTTGGACTGGATTTTTAGGGTTGTCGTTGCTACATGAAAATATGCATGTGCGCCCAGTGAAAAAGCATTTTTTGGCACCTAGAGAACTTCTAAACTGACCTATCAGATGATTCAACTAAAGTACCCAGCCCTGGACCTCCATGAAGTCGATTCCACCTGTCATTCTAAGCGTTCATGGGTAAAAAATAAAAAGAGAGGTGGAGTTGCTTACGTCAGAAATAGGATATCACAAAGGGTAACTTCTTCCTACTCTGAACTGCATACGTAGAAAAAAACATTCCATCGAGAAGGTGGTGCAAATTTTGAATGCAGATAGGGAATTTTTTTAGGATTGGCCTCTATACATATTTGCAGTAGAGTTGCTTAAAAATCCCACCCACAGAGATTTCTTCATGAAGATTCTCCAAGAAAAAAGGGTTGTGTATCTACGACATTTTTATGATAAGCGTGAAATTTGAGACACTATTTATTATTTACTACTCTTTGGGACACATTTATTTCTGTATTATATTATGTTATGATTTAGTTCTTTGAAATGCTTGGTACTTCGTTGAATAATATTCATAAATTCTCATTATTCATAAATCCTTATTGTTCATAAATCCTCTTTTTTCATATGTCACAACTGATCGAGACATGGTTTGTTCATAATTTATTAATTATTTTGTCTTATTTAGTTCAATATACTCCTAAATGGATTCAACTAGAGAAAAACAACAAAGAAGAGCTGCAACAATCTTCTTGCTCCACGAAGATCGCTCTCCATGCTTGCCATCGTCATATGTTAGAGGAAAATAAGTTGGGGACTTGCTCGTTGGACACCTAACAAGATTCAACAACATGTTTTGCATGAGACAGAAGATATTTAATGATCTTTTGGTAGAAATTACCAGATTTCATGGACATCATAGGTCATCGAGGACGACTCCATGAGAGGTACTGGCAATAACCCTCTACATATTATCACATAATAAGTTAACGTGAGAAATAATGGAACAATTTCAACACTCTTTTGATAGGATTAATAGATACTTCTCGATGGGTGCAGTTGTGCACCTTTCTATGCAAGTCATCAAACCAACGAATCTAAAATTCAAATAGACTCCTAAGAAGATTTCACATGATGCATGTTACATGTCGTTCCTTAAAGTAACACTTCTAATTCGTTGTATTCAATTTTTAATATAGAAGTCATACATTAAAAAATCATTCTTATTTGAGTAGGATTACATCAAAGCAATTGACGGAACCCACATTGATGCACTAGTGCCAAATAATGAGAAGGTTGCATTCATCGGATGTTGTGGTGCACTTACACAAAATGTCGTGATTTTTTGTAACTTCAACATGTGTTTCACTTTTTTCATGTTCGATTGGGAAGGTGATCCCGATATTTTGTATATGTAAGGATTTATGAAGTTGACACCACTACTTGAAGATTTTAATCCCCGGCAACGGCGCCAAAAACTTGATCCCGTACCTAATGCTTATGCACATTATAACAATAGTTCTGATGGTATTTTTCACTTATATTTCTTTATTTTATAACAAAACCAAAAACTTGATCCTGAAGAAAAATAAGAATTTAACTTTTTAATTTATATATATTTATATTGGATACTTACGCAAGTATATGTATCATTATCAAGTAATATAGGACTTTTTGATTAAGACCAGAATATCAAACTCACATGGAAGATAATGCAATATGCACTTTTTAGAAAGTTTTTATATTTTTAAAAATATAATTACTTAACATAAAAATGATTTTTGTAGGAATTTAAAATTTAAATATTTTTGATATTTTTGATATTTCAACGAAATAGTAACAACTTAGAAAGATTACCAAAGTTTTTATAGAATAAAAGTATTTAATATGAAAATATCTTTCTTCTTATCATGAATCAGTAATAAGTATAGGAATTCTGTTGTGGAAGTATGCAAATTGTCAAATAGGAGCAATAATATTATTTACTCTTACTAGAGATGCTATAAAGAACATTGGCTAATTATGATGAATCAGTAATAAGTATAGGAATTCTGTTGTGGAAGTATGCAAATTGTGTTGTGTCAAATAGAGCAATAATATTCTTTACCCTTACTAGAGTTGCTATAAAGAACATTGGCTAATTTAAAGTTATTTCAGAAGACCGGCTAGGTAGGGAAGATACTAGCACTCACTCTAGAATTCCCTCGATTCCCTCCACCTGAGTCTAACATTCTTGTATCAGAACCTAAAACAATAAACCAAGTCGGGGGCTTTAAAGTCCTCTAACTCTACACCCATCAATTAATATTTCCCTATTTATTTGCACTCAGTCATATGAACTACATTCTCATTCATAAAACCTCATGTAAGTCTTTCCAATTGTTGACTAAGACAATACCAGCCCGGTTCTTACATATTCTCACAACAAATTTTAACATCTCGATTGGCCAAATAAAGAAGTAAATGAAGTGTGTGGATTTAAATCATCACAACTTCTTCCAACATTAAAGATCAATACTCTCCACAACTTCCATCCAAAACTTAATTACTTATCATTTTAAGAAGAAAGATAAAGAAAACTACTCAAAGTCCATGGAGAAAACAAAACAACTTTATTACTTATCATTTTAAGAAGAAAGATAAAGAAAACTACTCAGAATCCATGGAGAAACTAATTACTTATCATTTTAAGAAGAAAGATAAAGAAAACTACTCAGAATCCATGGAGAAAACAATTACTTATCATTTTAAAAAGAAAGATAAAGAAAACTACTCAGAATCTATGGAGAAAATACCTATCATTTTAAGAAGAAAGATAAAGAAAACTACTCAGAATCCATGGAGAAAATAAAACCACTTATCAATTTCAAGAAGAAAGATAAAGAAAACTACTCAGAATCCATGGAGAAAAAAAAAACACACTTTAGTTTAAAAGTAGAAAAATAAAGAAAACTACTCAGAATACATTGAGAAAATAAAACCACACTTTAGTTTAAAAGTAGAAATCATTGCCAAACCACTAAGAAGTCTCTTTAAAGATCAATACTCTCCACAACTTCCATCCAACACTTAATTACTTATCATTTTAAGAAGAATAAAACTACTCAGAAGCCATTGAGAGAACAAAACCACACTTTAGTTTAAAAGAAGAAATCATTGTCCAACCAACAACAAGTCTCTATTAAAACCAAAAGTAGTCTAAAACAAAAAGATAAAAACTTATCTCAAATTCTCCATCAAACTCTTGATGTTCCATTGAATCTCTTCTATTTTACAATCACTCAAAACAAAATAACAAAAAGGATAAAGTAAATAAAAAGTTGTTCCTGAAAATCTCTCCTAACTAACTCTCTAAAAAAAATTTCAAAATTTGTCAATATATTCAGGACTGTTTTCTAAGTTCTCTCTTCTTTCATTTAAAGTTTTCCAAGAGGTTCCTTGGGATCTCTTCAAACTGTGTCTTGATTCGATGTATTTGCCCAAGAGATGCATCCTTTCATGATAATTTTCGTCCATGTGTATCTTGATTCGATGTATTTGCCCAAGAGACGCATCCTTTCATGATAATTTTCATCCATGGTACCTATTAGCCAAGGGAGCCTCAAAAACCTCTTTGAAATTTGTGAAAACTGATTTTACTCATCTAGTAACTGCCACTGGCGCTTAAGCAACCTCTTTGAAATTCATGAAAACTGATTTTACTCGTCTATTAACTGCCACTGGTGCTTAAGAGCGGGGTCTCGGAACTTAGGCGCGGCCTTCTTTGTTTAACCAGCGCTTAAGTGCCGGATTTGGTGCTTAGCCACCAAAACTCATTTGCACAATTTTTCATATTTTTTTTCTCCAAATTTGATCTTTTTTTCACTCCTTAAAGCATTTTTTTTTCATTTTTACTTGTATCTCCAAGAAAAACACAAAAATACATTTCATTAAAGCACAATATCTAAAAAATAGGTATAAAAATGGGTCTAAAAACACTATATTTTAGGTGTATCAAAATCCCCCAAACTAAAAATGTTACTTGTCCTCAAGTGACACTTTAATCTTTAAAAATCAAATATGTATGATATGTATATGAGTTTCTTTAGGAGTTACTAAAATTTAGATTTAGAAATATAGTAGTCCAATTTAGAAAAAAAAAATAATTAGTAAATGAGACCAATTTAAAGTTTGAAAATTTTTATTGTTAAGAACCATGAAAGTATGAGTTCCTATCTAATTTAAAAATATTGTAAGTTCTCTAAATTTAGATTTTAGTTCTTTTATTTTCTCAACTTAAAATTTTTTATTAAAAATTATTTTACTTACTATATTATATTTATAAGCTTAAGATTTTATCAAGTCTTATACTTTAAAAAGATCAAACGTAGAACCAATTTTTTTTCTTTTCTTTTTCTTCTCTTTTCTTTTTTCTTTTCTTTTTCTTTTTCTTTTTTAGGCAAGGATTACTATATTTGGATTGGTCTTTAATAATTTTGATTTCCACTTCTCATTCCTAAAGTAAAGTCTTGATATAAAACTTTTACTTATAAATATAATAATAGTTTTGAAAATCATTTTAATAAAACAAATTTAAGTATTAAAAATAAAAGTCTAAATTATCTAAATTTTTCAAAAATACAATTTTTCTTACTAAAGATAGTCACTTATATTAATCATTTTCTATACAAAAAATTTTTAACGTAAAGTTTTTCCTCATTACTTAAAATTTTAACTAAATTTTCTTACTCATTTCTAAAATCAAATTTTACTTCCCTAATATAACTTCATATACATAATCAATTTTTCTTTTAAAATCAAATTCATTTGTAGTTCATTTGAGAACAAATAAAATTCAAGTTTTGAAAATATTTTTCATCCCTCCCCCAAACTTTATTAATTAATTTTTTTAACAGATTAAACAGTTTAGCATCAGATAATTATATAGGTAGGAAATGAAAATTGAAAACATGCTTAATATGAATTTTTACATCCTAATTATACAAGTATAAAACTAAAGACAGGAGTATTTTTTTATCAAATTTTATTTTAGTTTAACATCTAGAGATTCAAATAGACTTCTAAATAATGGGTATAAAAGCAAACAACACACTAACATGATAAAAGAAAAATATACAGGATAGCAGTTTCTTAATTTCAAGTTGAAGATCTAAGCTGGCAAGACTTTCTACTTTATAACAGATATGAAATTAAGTTAAGTTCTAAACTAACTAAATCACGTACTAAACACAAAAACAACAGCTACTACCTTAAAATTTAAAAATAAAATGAAATAATATCTAACACAATAATCACAACAACAACAGAACATAAAAACTCAAAACACAACATAAATCATAGTCCAAAACAACGCACAAATGCAAATGTAGCAAGCTCATACCACATAGTTCACATCATATTACAACCATAAAATGAATCTCTCAGCTCTATTCTACATCAAAGCCTCTATGTTGATGGTAGTATGATAGATCAAAGCCCCTATGTTGATGGGCTTTCCCTTTTGAATACAATAGTTCAACGTTGCTCTCTCTCTCTGTTCACTTCACTTAGATGATTGGTAGGAAGCAAACGAGTAGAAAAGAAATTGTGTCAGGCCTTTGAAGGTGCAAATAACTTTAAAGTTGAAAAATTTACTCTTCTCTCATTGGTGATCTTCCAAATACCTCTCCCAATAGTCAAATATGAAATAATCTCATCTAACTCTGCTTCACTAAGACTATAATTTGCATAAAAACATAAAGTCTCAGGTGGTAAATGGTAAAACAAGTTGACTACCTCTAGAGTGAAAGGGATCAACTTTCCTCTAATCATAACTCGATCGTCTTCAGCCTCTGGGAGATTTGCATAAAACTCCCTCACAATAGAAATCATTGTGACGGCAGAGAAACAACATAATTGTTCCCACTATCGACGGACTACCAGGTCTTCTACCTCTCCACTTGGACTCTTGAAACATCGCTCCTGAATCAATTTTCATGACCGCAGAGTGTCACTATATTGATCCTGAGCTTTTGAATTGACAAACTTGCTCGAATCGAATGGGTTCTTTCCTCTACTCCTTTTCATTGTTGGTGTCTTTTTACAAATTTGATAAATTCTAAAAATAACTTTAAAAATCAAGTTTAAATCACTAAACTAAACTTCAAAAAGCCCTAACTAAACTTCCCAAGCAATTTCCATAGTTTCTTCACTTTTCATCATGAATATTAAATTTTTTAAATCTTCCAAATATTCTCAAAATATGTGGTGAAAATCTAAAATTTTTGAATAGAAGTAAAGCTCTTACCTTAAAGAACTTGGATCTAGAAAATCTCATTCGATTCCACCAAGAAATCTTCACATTCCACTTGCCCTAACCCTTAAAATCATGATTTTGAGTTGGGGAAGATGATATGAGGTGTAAAAAATGGTATTTTTGGGCTTAAAATTCACTTTTAATTGTTTGTGAATCGGTTTTCGTGAATCAGCGCTTAAGCGCGGGTAAGTGAAACTTAGGCGCATGCCTCTCAAGTTTGCTCACACTTAAGCACGAGATGTGACACTTAGGCGCCAGTGCACAGTTTTTGAAATTTTTAATTGTAAGTAAAATGCACTATTAGCTTAAGTAAACCACCCCTAAATGGTCTTATAGCACTTAAATGACTATTTTTACTTCCTATAACTCCCTTCTCTCTCAAATTTCTCCATAATAATTAATTAATTTGAGGCTAAAAATAACACAAATTTTCACAAAAATAAACTTCTATTAATTCACAAATAAGTACAAACACATTTAACACTTAGTTATCTCTCCAAATAGTCTTGCATGAGAAAATTTTTCTAAGTACAAAATATTTAACACACATTTACAATTAAATACATAAGTGACACAAACACTAAACACAAGACATAAACACTAACAAACTTAAAAACATGACTCCAAACACACAATTTCTAACACTTAAGTTAATGCCACTCTTCATAAGAAGGAATGAATCCTTGTCTTTCAGTAGTCTCTCCAAGAATATAGAGTTGATAAAACGGACGGTGGTGACGAGCTCTAATACTATCATCTTCGATCCACTTCTGCTTAACAAACATCGCCTTATCCGTTTCCTCTATATAACTGGTATGGCTGAATTACATCTTAAGTTGCCACCCAATATGTTCCAGATGAGCATGCAATTCAAGCACCTTAGTATCTAATACAGATATGGTATTCTCCATCTTGTTGATCTTCTCAGATATCCCTTCAATACTAACGGCTAAGAAACTGTTATACATCTCCTGCACTTTGACTAATGAACTTCTTCTTCATGTCTTCTTCTTTCTTCTTCAAATCCATCTCCCATGAAGACATTTTCTCTAAATCTCTCTCTTTCTTAGACTATTAGGGCTAAAAATAATCCGGGGTGAAATTCCTTCACAAACCTCTTCTATTTATAGGCCTAATTCCCCTTCATAACTTCTAGGCATGACTAAAAACTGCCAAGACACGTTTATTCCAACTAAATTATAGTTATACCTTCTAGAAATCTAAATTTTCACATGTGATTAAACTGTCGCGCTTAAGAGTTGGATCTGGCGCTTAAGAGCCGTGCATATTTTTGCACCAATCAACTTAACGTCTAAATTCTTATTCTAACATGTCTAGGTTACTAAATAAAGTCTAAAAATCATTACTAGCACATAATAAATTCAAAAGTACTACCCTCAAATTTCTTAATCAGACTCAAAACAACTATCAAAGCAAAAACACACTGATAACTATGGGTTGCATCCCACAAAGTGCTTGGTTTTACGTCGTCAGCCCGACGTAACCAGTGCTCATTCTGGTTGACCCAACATCATTCCATCATTATATTTATGTTGATCCCCTATATAATAAGCTTTCAATCTATATCCATTGACTTTAAAAATTTTCTCAAAATTAGGATCTTTAATATCAACAGCTTCATAAGGATTAACTTTTATCACAACAAATGGGCTCATCCACCTGGATTTAAGTTTGCCTGGAAATAATCTTAACCTTGAATTATATAGCAAAACTTGATGCCCTGACTGAAAATTTTTAGTAAGAATCTTTCGATCATGTCATATTTTCATCTTTTCTTTATAAATCTTAGCACTCTCATAAGATTAATTCATTATCTCTTCAAGCTCATTTAATTGTAACAATATTTTCTCACCAACATCTTTTAAATTATAATTGAACTCTTTAATGTCCAATATGCTTTATGCTCAAGTTCAACTGGTAAGTGATAAGCTTTCCCAAATATGAGTCTCACTAATATTGTAACATTCTTTTCTCACCAGCATCTTTTAAATTATAATTGAACTCTTTAATAGCCCAATATGCTTTATGATCAAGTTCAACTGGTAAGTGACAAGCTTTCCCAAATATTAGCATATATGGGGACATCCCTATAGGAGTTCTATACGCAGTTTTATAAGCCCACAAAGCATACTCAAGTTTGAATGACCAATCCATTTTTATTAGATTCACTGATTTTTCCATAATTCTTTTAATTTCTCGATTGGATAATTTAGCCAAACCACTTGTCTGAGGATGATAAGCAGTAGCAATCCTATGATTCCGATTGGATAATTCAGCTAAACCACTTGTCTAAGGATGATAAGCAGTAGCAATCCTATGATTTATGTGATAATTCTTTAATAACTTTTCCATAATGACATTTCTGAAATGACTTCCCCCATCAGTAATGATAACTCTCGGCATCCCAAATAAAATATGTTTGTTTTCAAAAATTTTGCAACACTTTGAGCATCACATCGAGGTAAAGCAACAACTTCTATCCATTTTAATACACAGTCCACTGCTAACAGAATATATAAATTTCCAAAATATTGTATAAATGGTCCCATGAAATCTAATCCTCAAACATCAAATATTTCAACTTCTAGCATATAATTGAGGGACATCTCATTTATTCTAAAAATATTGTCTACTCTTTGACATCTATCACAAGTTTTGATATAAGCATTAACATCTCTAAAAATTATAGGCCAATAAAATCCAGATTATAGAATTTTGTATGTTGTTTTATCAACACCAAAATGTCTCCCAAAATTAGAATTATGACATTTTTGGATAATTTCATAAGTTTCTTCTAATGGTACACATCTTCAAATGATCAGATCCTTTTCTTATTTATATAAATATGGGTCATCCCAAAAATAAGTCTTAGCTTCAAAAATAAATTTTCTCATTTTTTGGTATGTCATTTCATAGGGTTTAAGATCACTAACAATGTAGTTCACAATGTCAGCAAACCACGGAACACACCACTCATTTACAATGAACAATTTTTCATTTGGAAAATGTTCATGAATTTCTTTTTCAAAACAGAGTGATTATTCTAATTCAAGCCTAGACAAATGGTCAGCAATTTGATTTTCAGCTCCCTTCCGAGTTACTATTTCAAAATCAAATTCTTGTAAAAGAAGAATCCATCTTATAAGTCTCGGTTTAGTATCCTTCTTTTTTATTAAGTACTTAATAGCATAATGATTTATATGCACTGTACAATGAGTTCCAATCAAATAGATCTAAATTTATCAAAGGCATATACTATTGTTAATAACTCTTTTTTAGTTGTTGTATAATTAATTTGAGTTTCATTAAGAGTTTTACTAGCATAGTAAATAACTTTAATTATAATTAATTTGAGTTTCATTAAGAGTTTTACTAGCATAGTAAATAACTTTGAAAATTTTAGTCCTAAGACAACTCCAATAGCATAATCATTTGTGTCACACATTAATTCAAAAGGTTTTCTTCAATTTGGTGAAACTATAATTGGTGCAGTGATTAATTTTTCTTTTTAATAATTTAAATACTTTTAGGCATTCCTCATCAAAATTGAAAATTGCATCTTTCTCCAGTAATTGGTATAAAGACTTTGCAATCATAGAAAATTCCTTAATATATCATTTGTAGAATCAAGCATGTCCTAAAAAACTCCTAACTTCCCTTATATTTGTTGGAGAAGGTAAATTAGCGATCACTTGAATTTTAGTAGGATCTACTTCTATGCCTTTTTCTAATATTTGATGACCTAATACAATTCCTCCCACTACCATAAATTGGCATTTTTCCCAGTTAAGGACTAAATTTGTTTCCTCACAGTACTTAAGAAACTTAGATAAATATTCTAAACATGAGTCAAATGGAGTTCCAAACACTGAAAAGTCATCCATAAAGACTTGAATCCCTTTTTCAATTAAATCACAAAAACTTACCATCATACATCTTTGAAATTTAACAGGGGCATTACATAAACCAAATGGCATTCTTCTAAAAGCAAAAGTACCATAAGGACTGGTAAATGTTATTTTCTCTTTATCCTTAGAAGATATTTGAATTTGGTGATAACCAGTATATCCATCCAGAAAACAAAAGTATTTATGCCCAGTTAGTCTATCCAGCATTTGATCTAAAAAGGGTAGTGGAAAATGATATTTCCTAGTAGCAAGATTTAATTTTCTATAATCAATGCATATTTAGCACCTTGTAACTTATCTAGTAGGTATTAACTCATTATTCTCATTCATATTTACAGTTACTCCTCCTTTCTTAGAAACACAGTGATTTGGACTAACCCAAGCACTATCTGAAATAGGGTAGATAATTCCAGCATCTAACCACTTTAAAATTTCTTTCATGACAGTATTTAATCTCCTTTGTGGATCAACCCTAGGTTTGCAGTTTTCTTCCAGATTAATTCTATGCATATAAATTGAATGATTGATTCCTTTAATATCAGCAATTGTCCATCCGAAGGCTTTCTTAAAATTTTTTAGAATTTTCATCAGCTTTTCTTCTTCTTCCTTTGTTAACTTCGAGGAAATTATAACAGGTAAAGTAGAGGAATCTCCTAAAAAGGCATATTTTAAATGTTCAGAAAGTAATTTCAACTCAATTTTTGGAGGTTTTTTAATAGATGAACAAAATGATTTATCTATATTTATCGTGTCCAAAATTTCAAAACTTTCTTGAACATAACTTGAATCTTTTTAAAAAGGTTTACACATTGATCTAATTCATCTTCTTGCTCGTGTTCCAAATCTTTTTCTTCAGATTTTTCTTCATAAGTAGTCTTGAAATGACATTCTCTCAGATATCTTGTAACATCCATTCTATAGCATTCATCATCATTACCTTTTGCAGGGTATTTCATTGATTTTGAAATGTTAAAAGTAACAGTTTGATCATTGACCGCATTGTTAATTCCCTTTTCTGCACATCTATCATTGCTCTTCTTGTGGTTAGGAAAGGTCTCCCCAAAATGATAGGTATATCTTTATCTTCCTCCATATCTAGCACAATGAAATCAACAGGAAAGATAAGTTAATCCACTTTCACTAGGACATCTTCTATAACTCCTTTAAGATAGGTTATTAAACGATCTACTAACTGTAGAGTTACAGTAGTAGAGGTTATTTCTCCTAATCCCAATCTTTTAAATATTGATAATGGCATAAGGTTAATGCTTGCACCTAAATCACATAGAGCTTTCCCATGAAATCTGTCTCCTATTGCACATGGAATTGTATAGCTACCAGGATCTTTAAGCATTTCAAGAAGTTTCTTCTGAATTATAGAATTGCACTTCTCACTAAGTGAAACAGTCTCATTATCTTCAAACTTCCTTTTTTCTGCTGAGAATATCCTTCATAAACTTTACATAGCTTGACATTTGTTCTAAGGCTTCCCCAAATGGAATATTGATTGTAAGCTTCTTAAATATTTTCTGAAATTTTGAAAATTGCTCATCCAACTTCTTTTATCAAAGTCTCTAAGGAAATGGAGGTGGTGGTTTTTCTAAATCAATTTTTGGCAGAGAAATAGGTCTTTCAGAATCTTTGAGAGCGTCCTCTTTTGATTCTTCAATTTATTCTCTCTCTACTTCAATCTCTTTTTGAATCCTACCTTCCAACTCTCTTCAGCTTCTAAGTTGTACAGCTTTAACTTGCTCTTTAGTCTGGTCTTTTAGATTTAATTCAGTATTACTAGGAAGTATTCATTGGGATCTATTACTTAATGAACTTGCAATTTGCCCAAGTTGATTCTCAATATTTCTAATTGTAGCTCCTTGACTTTGTAACTGATTACCCATTTGTAAAACCACTTCTTCTATAGACAACTTCTTATCCTTAAATTGTGTATTATTGTTGATACTTGGAGGATAAGTAGATCTATAATTATCATTCCCTTGGTTGTTCCAATTTCCCAATGGGTTTACTTGGTTGTTCCCCCATTGTTGATTATTACCACTCAAATTGTTATTCCAGTTAAAGTTGGGATAGTTATTCCAACCTGGGTTATAATAATTGGAATATGGGTTATTTTGCTTATTATTTATGACATTCAAAGTCTCTACTGGGTTATAATAATTAGAATATGGGTTATTTTGTTTATTATTTATGGCATTCAAAGTTTCTAATTGGATATGGGTTATTTTGCTTATTATTTATGGCATTCAAAGTTTCTAATGATGCTTGAGAATCTAATTTGTTATTTATGGCATTCAAAGTTTCTAATGATTCTTGAGAATCTACCATTTGGCCTAATGATATCTCTTCAATCATGGAAATTTGTTGTAAAAATTTCATTCTAAATTTGTCTAACTTTCTTGAAATTGCAACAACTTGATTTTCTAACATAGTAAATGCATCAGTTTCATGAATATTGGCTACTTTTTTTGGATTTACCCTCTTAGAAGGCCATTGAAAATTATTGATAGTCATTTCTTCAATTAAAACATAAGCGTCATGAAATGGTTTTGACATCAATGAACCACCAGCAGCGGCATCGATAATAGATCTAAGAGAACAAATTAATCCATTATAAAAGGTTTGAATTATTAACCAATCTGGTATAGTATGGTGTGGACACTTTCTTAAGAGTTCTTTAAATCGTCCACATGCTTCATAAATAGATTTCCCTTCAAACTGATTAAGAGATGTAATATCATTTCTAAGTTTCATAGTTTTTTATGGTGAAAAATATTTAGCAATGAATTTTTGTGCTAAATCACCCCAAGTTCTGATAGATTCAGGTGCTAACAAATTCAACCACATCTTAGCTTTATCCCTCAGTGAGAAAGGACATAACATAAGTCTTATGGCATCATCTAAAACATCATTGTATTTAAATGTAGTGCACAATTCTAGAAAATTGGCAAGATGTAACTTTAGATCTTCAGTTGGTGATCTCCCAAACTACAATAAATTTCATCTACAGTAGGGTTGGCATAATCTCTTAAAGATCTAAACTCTTGATGAATTTCAGCATTTTAACATTTTAGTTTGACATTTCTGTAATTTGTTTGGCTTTTTCAGGTTTTTTAATTTTTTTGGTTTTTTTGATTTTTCTAATAGTTCTTTTTAACTTAGAATCGTAAGGCACTAATCTTTCAGAACCTGAACTACGCATACACTAACATAAAATAAAATAAAATAAAATAAAATATACAAAATAAGATACAATATTTAAAGTTTAAATAAGACTTTCTAAAAATAGAAATTTACTTGATTTTCTTTCTTTCTTTCCCCGAGCAACGACGCCAAAAATTTGATCCTGATATTTTGTAAATGTAAGGATTTATGAAGTCGACACCACTACTTGAAGATTTTAATCCCCGGCAACGGCATCAAAAACTTGATCCCGTACATAATGCTTATGCACATTATAACAATAGTTCTGATGGTATTTTTCACTTATATTTCCTTATTTTATAACAAAACAAAAAACATGATCCTAAAGAAAAATAAGAATTTAACTTTTTAATTTATATATATTTATATTGGGATACTATGCAAGTATACATATCGTTATCAAGTAATATAGGATTTTTTTTATTAAGACCTGAATATCGAACTCACAAGGAAGATTATGCAATATGGACTTTTAGAAAGTTTTTCTATTTTTAAAAAGATAATTACTTAAACTAAAAATAATTTTTTTAGGAATTTAAAATTTAAATATTTTTGGTATTTTTGATATTTTAACGAAACAGTACACTTAAAAAGATAACTGAAGTTTTTGTAGAAGAAAAGTATTTAATATGAAATTATCTTTCTTCTTATCATGAATCAGTAATAAGTATCGGAATTCTGTTGTGGAAGTATGCAAATTGTGTTGTGTCAAATAGGAGCAATAATATTCTTTACCTTTACTAGAGATGTTATAAAGAACATTGGTTAATTTAAAGTTTGAATAGTTCTGAAGACCCGCTAGGCAAGGAAGATAATAGCTCTCACTCTAGATTTCCCTCGATTCCCTCCACCTGGGTCTAACATTTTCGTATCAGAACATAAAATGATAAACCAAGTTGAGGGCTTTAATCTGTCACTTTAAAGTCCTCTAACTCTTCACCCATCAATGAATATTTCCATATTTATTTGCACTCAATCATATGAACTACATTCTCATTCATAAAACCTCATGTGACTCTTTCCAATTGTTGATTGAGACAATACTAGCCCGGTTCTTACATGTTCTTACAATAAATTTTAACATCTGGATTGGCCAAATCAAGAAGTAAATGAATTGCATGGATTTAAATCATCACAACTTCTTCCAACATTAAAGATCAATACTTTCCACAACTTCCATCCAAAACTTAATTACTTATCATTTTAAGAAGAAAGATAAAGAAAACTACTCAGAAGCCATGGAGAAAATAAAACCATACTTTAGTTTAAAAAAAGAAATCATTGTCAAACCAACAGCAAGTCTCGATTAAAACCAAAAGTAGTCTAAAACAAAAAGATAAAAACTTATCTCAAGTCCTCCACCAAACTCTTGAAGTTGCTTTGAATCTCTTCTCTTTTACAATCAGTCAAAACAAAATAACAAAAAGGATAAAGTAAATAAAAAGTTGTTCCTCAAAATCTCTTTGAACTAACTCCCAAGAAAAGAACTTTCAAAACTTGTCAATATTGTCAGGACTCTTTTCTAAGTTCTCTCTTCTTTCTTTTATAGTTTTCCAAGAGGTGTCTTGGGATCTCTTCAATATGTGTATTGATTTAATGTATTTGCCCAAGAGATGCATCCTTTCATGATAATTTTCGTCCATGGTGATTACAACCACCTATTAAGTCAATGAGTGTCACAAAAACCTCTTTGAAATTCGTAAAAATTGATTTTACTTTTCTAGTGGCTGCCACTGGTGCTTAAGCGTGGGGTCTCGTTGCTTAGGCGTGGCCTTCTCTATTTAACCGACGCTTAAGCGTCGAATCTGGCGCTTAGGCGCCAAAACTCTTTTGCACAATTTTTCACATTTTTGCTACAAATTTGATCATTTTTCACTCCTTTTAAGTATTTTTTTCATTTTTACTTGTATTTGCAAGAAAAACACAAAAATACATTTCATTAAAGCGCAATATCTCAAAAATAAATATAAAAATGTGTCTAAAAATACTATATATTTTAAGTGTCTCAGAAGGCAGTGCGCACGATAGTATAATTTACAAGGATACAACGTGGAATGCCCACTACAACTTCTTACATCTTCCTTAAGGCATGCTCGTGCCTCAAATACTTAGCTAATTCTCTTTAACCTTCATACTAGTTATGCAATAACTTTTAGGCAAATATTATTTGGTGGATGCTGGATATATGTTACAGCGAGGGTATCTCAAGCTTTTCTTGATATGAGATATCACATACTATATTTCAAGTGAGTTAGTAATGTTACACATGTTAGAAAGGAGTTGTTTAATAAGAGACATTATTCCTTACGCTGTGTCACCGAGAGGACTTTCGGTGTTTGGAAGAAGAATTGAGTTATACTCCACGATATGCCATCTTACCCGTCTCTCAAAGCAGTCCAGATTGTGATTGTCATGATGACTCTGTATGATTAAAGGCATCCTTCCTGTGACATAATTGAATTTTGTAGGGTCGACGAGGATCTGGAACATGCACCTTTTGAAGCATTTGAGTACCACCTTGGGCATTCCTTGTCACACGTTCAAATTTATCCTTCCATTATATGTACTAAAGAGAGAGACGGTGCAAGCTAAATGGTAAAGCTAAGGAAGAAAATTACTGATTTATTAGAAGGGGTTGATTAGATTATTTGTAATCAGTACTATGTAGTTCATTTCGTTTGTCAGAACATTGTTAACATTCATAATAGATAGTGAGCATTCAACACTATGTTTTCCTTAATCAAAAACATTTATACTTTACATTTTATATTATTAGTATGAAATTTTTATGCAATTTATTAGTGTAATTTTTAATTAATTATTTTAGCAAATTCAAATCCTCTCTTCATTAATGCATTGTCTTTTGCAGCATTCAGGAAATATGAACTCAAAAACTTTAGGGACATCCTGATGATTGCTTTGCACCTACAGAATACAGACTTCCCCACTGACGTCATGCGAGCCCATAGCTATGGGAGACGGTTCTACAGTTGCTTGTGGATCATCGTAGAGCAGTGTAGCTTCCTCCGGTGAGCAAACAGTTCAGCGGATTCTACTGCCAACAGTGATCGGGAGTAGATGAAATCACTAGATGTCAGTGTAGCATGGTATATGCATTGTTTTTATATTAAGAACAATACAATCATTATATTAATTTTAATTTTAATAGTTTTTGACTTTTTTTGCGCTCTTGGTACTCGCTATTAAGTGAGGTGTGAATTTAAATTTTGGTATTGTTTTGAAGTAAATTTCTATCTCTGAAGTATCAAATATATGGTTATCATAGTTCTGATATAAATAGTATTACTAAACACGAGCGAAATGGTCATTTGTCCAGAAACAACTGCTACACAATTATTTTCAATCTGGTGAAACAAATAGCCATCCAGCTTCTCAGCTGCAATTTCCCCGCAGCAGCTTCCCCGTTGCAGCTTCTTAAGGGTGTAGCTGATAAGTTACAGCTGCCCCTGATAAGTTACAGCTGCCCCAAACACACCCTAAGTATCGTTTAAGTGAGCCTCCTTCTCATTCGTGTTAGGCTCGTATTAATTTTGTTTTGTTTTTAATAAGCTTATGACCAAAATTACCCTTGAATAATATATTTTTCTTTGAGTTTAATTAAATTATTTCATTTATTTCAGTTTTTGTTCAGATAAAAAGTAATAATATTTAATATTTTTTAGTATAGCATAAAATTTTAATACAAAAAAATATAAATTATTTAATTGGTTCGTGTTAAAATGAGTCAAATAAAATCAAACAAAAGTTAGTGTGTAGGCTGCAAATCAACCTGAAAAAACTGTTTATATGTGGCGTATTAGTTTAATGAATAAAACACTAACTAATTAAAGAGTCAACTATAAACTATTTATAAAAAGAGAAACCTAAGGTCAGGGGAAAAAATTTGTTAACTCCATTTCTTATATTTGAAATATATATTAGAAACCAAAGCCAAATTTTTTATTGAATTTAAGTTAGATACCACTCTATAATTTTAAAAAACAAACTACATTACTATTGAATTCAAATATGTCCTATGAATCACACTCAAGTAATAGAGCAGATAACAGAAAGAGAATCAAATCTGTCTAAATATTCTCACCCCAGAAATAGAGAAAGAGAGAGTGAGAGAGTGCACAATAATGAACAATAAAATGATAGAATTGTGTTTGAATGATTGATTAGCATTTAATGTATAAATGACTCCTTATTTATAAGAGATGGGGTATCGTGTGCATAATTACATGCTAACTCATGCTTTAATGGGGGGAATACAAGGTATATTTGTTATTTACATGAGAATAAGAGTGAGCAAGACTCTTTCAATCGATTGCTGGTTGTCAATCAGCTTTAGTTAATTTTTTATCATCCGGACTTTGCTCGATCAGTTCTAGTCAACAAAACGGTTGCTTTGGGCTTCTTGTCGACTATTGACCCCTAGATGATGACCTTTTATTACCAGGATAAGACTAGGTTATCAGACAGATGGTGACTTATCGTAATCTAATAGGTGCCTCACCCATTGATAGAAAGTCCCTTTGGGGGTTAGCGAAGTATATTGTAGTGAAAATTTCAAACTCTAGAAGAGTCTATAATGCTCTTATAAGATGACTGATGATGTTGGGGTGAGAGTTGGGTTGATTCCTTCTTTTGGCTTGATAGATTTTGGTTTTTGACTCGGACGACTGACCCGCCCTGCAATTACACAGATATTTATGTTCTCGAATATGGTCAAAATCTTGACCCAACTTATATTTAGCGGGTAGTGAGAACAAATGTAATATTATAAAATTCAGATTAATAGTTTTCTCGCTAGAGGTACTATGGAAATATACGTATCGTTTCAAGTAATATAGAGTTTTCTTTAAAAACATTAGTAACGATATCAGAAAATTAAAGAAAAGAGGTAAATTCAAGAATTTAACTATGAAAAACCTTTACTTAAGACTGTAGAATATAATTAAAGTAATNAGATTCCTTCTTTCGGCTTGATAGATTTTGGGTTTTGACTGGGACAACTAACCCGACCTGCAATTACACAGATATTTATATTCTGGAATATGGTCAAAATCTTGACCCAATTTTTATTTAGCGGCTAGTGAGAACAAATGTAATATTATAAAATTTAGACTAATAGTTTTCTCACTAGAGATACTATGCAAGTATACGTATCATTTTAAGTAATATAGAGTTTTCCTTAAAAACTTCAATAACAATCTCAGAAAATTAAGGAAAAGAGGTAAATTCAAGAATTTAACTATGAAAAACCTTTACTTAAGACTGTAGAATATAATTAAAGTAATTTAAATGATGAAATAAAGTTTACTAATTCCTACAAATGCAACTTAAAAGTAAATGCAGAGTTTTAGAAAATTTAAGATATATATATATATATATATATAATTTCTCCTTGCAAATAATTCATAATCAGTATACGATTTTAAATATTTGTAAGTTTAACTGTTGTTTTGTGACAAATAGAAACATATTTATTCTTTACCTCTTCTGAGCATAAAAAAGCATTAGTTAATATAAAGTTGGTGTCGGCATGTATAGTAGTGTTGGGTAGGTTCTAGTCTCTCACTTCTAGATTACCTATTGTGCCCTCTCTGTAGGATCTACCAGTGACCCTTAGTTCAATCTCGAGACCAAGTTAATAAAAAAATCTTGTATGTCACCCTAGAAGCAATCAATTCTACACTCATCAAATTTTATCTCTCTATCTATTTACACTCTTACTTGGACGATCGTCGTGACTCTTTCCAAAGTGAAATGTGATACTCAGAAGTTAGAGAAATCTTAGCACTCTCGGGTCTTTAAGTTTCTCAACAAATTTTAATAATACAAGTGGCCAATTTGTAAATTAAATGAAGGAACGGTGAAAATACCATCACAAATTTTATAATAAAATAAGATCTAAATAAATCAAAACCACCACTTGATTACTTCAAATTGTAAGGAGAAAGAAGAAAACTACTCAGAACACATGAGGATAACAAAACAAAACATATTTATAAAACTCAAATCTAAAGTACAATACTTAAAATAAAATATACAAATACTTATCTGAATTGTTTCCCCAAACACTTCTTTGAAATTCTCCGACTTTTTTTTGACTCCAATAGATTCTTACAAGACTCACAAAAACTCCAGAAATCACAAAACTCACAAAACCTTACTAAGATGGCCGCCCACTCTATATGGGTGCCTTCTTTTTGCTTTTTTTTGCTCTTAAATTCTTTTTGTTGCACCTGTTCACAAAATATTTTTCATTAAAGCATAATATCCTAAAAAATGGGCATAAAATGTGCATATAAAATAGATAATTTTAAGATAGATCAACGACCTTCGTTCACCAAGCTTTTGGTTCCGACCCAAAGGGTTAGCACTTGGTCAATTAGCTTTCGATCTTTCGCTGTTGTGACTTTNTCATAATATCATAAAAAATGGGCATAAAATGTGCATATAAAATAGATAATTTTAAGATAGATCAATGACCTTCGTTCAACAAGCTTTTGGTTCCGACCCAAAGGGTTAGCACTTGGTCAATTAGCTTTCGATCTTTCGCTGTTGTGACTTTTAATTTTGCTTTTGTGGGCCATCCTCGATCATAATTTTATGTCTCTTAGTCAAATAGATTTGCTTAATATTAGTGTCGCACATTTCTTATGTACAATTTCATTAATTTATATTATTATTTATATCCTATTAAAGTGTAGACTTTATAAATCTTAACACATAAGCTTATATATATATATATATATATATATATANCTTTTGTGGGTCATCCTCAATCATAATTTTATGTCTCTTAGTCAAATAGATTTGTTTAATATTAGTGTTGCACATTTCTTATGTACAATTTCATTAATTTTATATTATTATCTATATCCTATTATAGTGTAGAATTTTTAAATCTTAACACATAAGCTTTTATATATATATATNATTTTTAATATATTTTTTTAAAACAGTTTCATACCACCCAATTTCCTTGTGTATTTATCTCAATCTTAAAACTTCTCGTTTTCACGTATATAATATTTTTTTTAGTATGGTTTCATACCACCCAATTTTCTTATGTATTTATCTCAACCTTAAAACTTCATGTTTTCACATATATATTATTATTGAATCATTTATACCAAAATATATCCATGTATTGTGTGTAAGAAGATTTGAGTGGGTAGGCTGATAATTTAATGCACAGATAAATAAAAAATAAAGAGAGCAGACACTAATATTTTTACATGAAACAACTCTGAAAATAAAAAAAAATGACGGAGCCTAGCCCACTCAAACAATCAACTATATAATTATAAGTACATATAACTATTCTTCTCGTGAATTAGAAAACATATAATTATAAAATTGATAATCACGTATTTGCAGTTATAGTTTAGCTATGATAATCATAATTGTGATACAAAAAATGTGGTCCTTGGTTGTCATAATAATAGTTAGTCACAAATGTCATAATTGTTTTCTATAAAGCCAGTAGTTGACCATAAAAAAAAATGTAGTCAGCGGTTGCAATAGCTACAGTTTAGTAGCAGTTTGCCATAAATGTCATACTTAGTTGCTACAAATGCAATAGTTTGTCATAAAAGNATTCTGAGCATAAAAAACATTAGTCAATCTAAAGTTGGTGTCGGCATGCATAGTAGTGTTGGGTAGATTCTAGCATCTCACTTCTAGGTTACCTATTATGCCCTCTCTGTAGGATCTACCAGTGATCCTTAGCTCCAAACTCTAGACCAAATTGATAAAAGAATCTTGTATGTCACCCTAGAAACAATCAATTCTACACCCATCAAATTTTATCTCCCTATCTATTTGCACTCTCCCTTGGACGATCGTCATGACTCTTTCCAAAGTGAAATGTGATACTCACAAGTTAAAAAAATCTTAACACTCTCAGGTCTTTGAGTTTCTCATCAAATTTTAACAATACAATTGCCCAATTTATAAATTAAATGAAGAAACGGTGAAACTACCATCACAAATTTTATAATAAAATAAGATTTAAAGAAATCAAAACCACCACTTAATTACTTCAAATTGTAAGGAGAAAGATGAAAACTACTCAGAACACATGAGGATAACAAAACAAAACATATTTATAAAACTCAAATCTAAAGTACAATACTTAAAATAAAATATACAAATACTTATCTGAAATGTTTCCTCAAACACTTCTTTGAAATTCTCTGACTTTTCTGACTTCAATAGATTCTTACAAGACTCACAAAAACTTCAAAAATCACAAAAACTCACAAAACCTTACTAAGATGGCCGCCCACTCTATATGGGTGCCTTCTTTTTACTTTTTTTTTGCTCTTAAATTCTTTTTGTTGCATCTGTAACAAAAAATACACAAAATACTTTTCATTAAAATATAATATCCTAAAAAATGAGCATAAAATGTATGTATAAAATAAATAATTTTAAGGTAGATCAAGCTTTTGGTTCCGACCCAAAAGGTTAGCACTTGGTCAATTAGCTTTCCATCTTTCGCTGTTGTGACTTTTAATTTTGCTTTTGTGGGCCATCCTCAATCATAATTTTATGTCTCTTAGACAAATAGATTTGCTTCATGTTAGCGGCGCACAGTTCTTATGTACAATTTCATTAATTTTATATTACTATTTATATCCTATTATAGTGTGGAATTTATAAATCTTTAACACGTAAGCTTATATATATATATATATA
>JXCR01138239.1:140513-161416 GCA_002079205.1 Phalaenopsis hybrid cultivar
TATATATATATATATATATATATATATATATATATATATATATATATATATATATATATATATATATATATATATATATATAACACTCAAATTCATAATATCATATCAAAAATATCATTAATATTATTATTTTTTAAAAAAATGTGATCTTTTTTTAAATTTTTATTTATCACATCAAAATCGTTAAAATAAAATATCAAAATTTATCAGTTAAGACATATAAAAATTATGTGGCATATATATAATTTTTTGTATATTTTAATATATATTACACTATGGACAAAGTTCATATTATTATACTATGGACAAAGTTCATATTATTATACTATGGACAAAGCCAAACGTTCCACGTTGGTAACTCGAATTTTTGTTCCTGTTGTTTTGTTTCCTGAACGGATAAGTTCCTTTGACTTCTTTCACCAACTTTATTTCATTAATATTTAGCACTCGTAATATAACTAACATTTACAAATCTAACATCCTTTTTATTTATTATTCAAATTCTCATTCAAACCTAAACTANCTCCTTTGACTTCTTTGACCAATTTTATTTCATTAATATTTAGCACTCTTAATATAACTAACATTTACAAATCTAACATCCTTTTTATTTATTATTCAAATTCTCATTCAAACCTAAACTATATATATATATATATATATATAATTAAATTCTCAATAATTTAATAGTGTACGTGTCAAAATATCGATTTGATACTTCAAAAAAATTATGACTCAATTTTTTTTTTTAAGAAAATATTTCAAATAACATGTATATAATTATTCATAAGATTTCTTATTTCTACGTAAATATTATACCTACAAAAATTTCAAAAATATAAAAACAAAAAAATGAAATTATATTCTAAACTTGAATTTATTCATCTATAAATATAAATAAGGTTTTAATAAATTTTTAATAATTTTTTTGAATATAGTTTCATACCACCCAATTTCCTTATGTATTTATCTCAACCTTAAAACTTCATGTTTTCACATATATATTATTATGGAATCATTTATACCAAAATATATGCATGTATTGCATGTAAGAAGATTTGAGTCGGTAGGCTGATAATTTAACGCACAGATAAATAAAAATTAAAGCGAGGAAACACAAATATTTTTACGTGAAACAACTTTGAAAATTAGAAAAAAAAAATGACGGAGCTTAGCCCACTCAAACAATCAACTATATAATTGTAAGTACATATATATACTCTTCTCGTGAATTAGAAAACATATAATTATAAAACTGATAATCACGTATTTGCAGTTATAGTTTAGCTATGATAATCATGATTGTGATACAAAAAATGTAGTCCTTGGTTGTCATAATAATAGTTAGTCACAAATGTCATAATTATTTTCTATAAAGCCAGTAGTTGACCATAAAAAAATTGTAGTCAGCGGTTGCAATAGGTACAGTTTAGTAGCAGTTTGCCATAAATGTCATACTTGGTTGCTACAAATGCAATAGTTTGTTATAAAAGCTATATTTGATTCCTACAATAGTGGAATTTGGCCATAAAAATCGTAGTTGGTGGCTAAAAATGAAGTTATTAACCATAAATAACTATAGCATATGGCTGAAATAGCGACAGTTGGTCATATATGCCAAATTTGAAAATTATAACAGTAGTAGCTGGCCACATTGACCATAACTAGTTGCTACAAAGAAGTAGTTAGGGCTGTCAAAAAACCTCGTTGTTCGCGAACAGTTCGTGTTCGGTTCTTCAATAAGTTCGTGTTTGATTCGTTCAATAAGTAAATGAGACGAACTTGAACAAATTTCTTTCGTTCGGTTAGTTAAACGAACGAAACATGAATAGTGACGCATTTGTTCGTGTTCGAATCGTTATTATTCGAAATATAAAATAATATAAAATAATTATATATAAAAATTTATAATATTTTAAAAAATTAATTTTATAAATTAAAATATATAATAAATTAATAATAATAATATATTAATATACTATATTAGTAATATACTANGAACCTATCAATCTCCACATGTTTGGTTCTATCATATTGCAGCAGGTTGTCGGTGATGTTGATCGCTGACTTGTTGCACCACAAATTCATTTAAACTCTTTGATCAACCTTGAGTTCTACCAACAAAGCTCTCAACCACATATTCATCTCGAAAACTCCTAATGCACTGGCCCTATACTCCACCTTTGCTGTTGACCTCGCTATTACCGACTATTTCTTGCTCTTCCAAGAGACTATATTGTCCCCTACAAACATGCAATATCCATATGTGAACCTCCTATCATTAGCACAACCCGCCCAAGTAGAGTCACAATAGCTCTCAATGCCTATATATTCATTATTTCTGAAGTTCAACTACTTCCTAGACACACTTTTCATGTAACTCGGAATACGATACAGTGCATCCATATGGCCCTTTCTCGGATCATGCATGTAGCGACTCACCACACTTACTGCAAATGACATGTTGGGACGAATGTGACTCAGATAGATAAGACAACCCACCAACCTCTAGTATCTCTCGAGATCAACTAGCTCTCCTGCCTTTGCCCTCAACTTTTCCTTTTGATCAATTGGTGAAAGCGCAGGCTTGTATCACAACTTGTCTGTCTCTGTAAGCAAGTCTAGTACATACTTCCACGGAGATATAACAATCCCCTTTGCTCCACCAGCCACCTCAATATAAATGAAGTATCTAAGTTGACCCAGGTCCTTCATCTCAAATTTTTTGCCCAATCTTGCCTTCAATTGTGCAATCTCTCATTCATCATCACAAGTGACTATTATATCATCCACATACACGACAAACATAGTAACGTGACTACCATGTCGTCAAAAGATTACTGTTTGGTCGACATTGATTTACTGATAGAATATGTCTACCATTGCTCTTCTTAACCTATCAAACCAAGCTCGAGGAGACTATTTCAACCCATATAGTGACTTTCTCAGTCTACATATCTTGCCTGCAATTTGGTTTGTGCCGAAGCTTGGGGTTCTCCATGTACACCTCCTCTAACAGATCCCCATATAAAAACACATTCTTCAGATCTTGTTAGTGTAACTTTTATCCACCATTTACAACCAGAGAGACGAGTGCCTTGGTTGTGCTTATATTTTTCACTAGTGCAAATGTCTCGTCATAGTTGATGTCATACGTCTGGCTATACTCATTCGCCACTAGTCGTGTTTTATAGCGATCAATTTTTCATTTCTAGGTCTGCTTCACTATGAAGATTCACTTGCACCCGATAGCTTTTTTCTGTTGGTAACAACACGAGCTCCCACATCTTGTTCTTCTCGAGAGCAACAAGTTCCTCCAGCATGGTAGCCTTCTACTTTGGATCCTCCTTAGCTACTTGTGAATACTTGTGTATAGAGACAATGTCCAAAGATGCAATGAATGTTTTGTATGTATGTGATATGTTAGAGTATGAGAAAAATTGAGCAATGTTATGTGAGAAACCAAAAAGATCAGGAGAATGACTTGCATTGTTACGAGAGGTCCTCCTTAAAGTCATGGGAGTGGGAGAAGGAAGAGGAATAATATCACCAGTGTAATTTAGTTTTGATATGGATGGTGTAGGTGTCTAAGGAGTCGGGATAAATCAGCACAAGGGACATGATGACATGTGTGACACAATGGGCACTGTTCCTCCGTTTTGCCTCCTTGTATACACTCTCAACACTCCTTGAGTTTGAATCCCACCATCTTCGAGCTCTTCCTCCGCTGATCCTTCTCACTCAATAGGATAATGTATCGTTCCCACATGTGCCAAACCTCCAGTATCTGACGAGTCACCAAAGGGAGAGGTCACCTCCAAGTAGTAGTACAGTTCCAATTCTCTAAAAGTCACATCTATACTCAGAAATATTTTCTTCTCTACTGGACTCCGACAATATACTCCTGCTAGGTAGCAGAATAACCCACAAAAATATACTTTACAGCTCCAGGGTCTAGCTTTCTTATTGATGGTCTATTATTATTTACAAACTGACACAATCAAATACTTTCAATGGGAGGATCCCGCTATTATGTTAGAGTATGAGAAAAATTGAGCAATGTTATGTGAGAAACCAAAAAAATCAGGAGAATGACTTGCATTGCTGCGAGAGGTCCTCCTTAAAGTCATGGGAGTGGGAGAAGGAAGAGGAATAATATCACCAGTGTAATTTAGTTTTGATATGGATGGTGTAGGTGTCTAAGGAGTCGGGATAAATCAGCACAAGGGACATGATGACATGTATGACACAATGGGCACTGTTCCTTCGTTCTGCCTCCTTGTATACACTCTCAACACTCCTTGAGTTTGAATCCCNCAATAATATATTAATATAATATATTAGTAATATACTAATATAGATATTATATAATATAAGTTATATAATTAATATAATACATTATTTTTACATATTAATATTAGGAATGTCAAACTGGCTCGTCGTTCGTGAACAGTTCGTGTTCGGCTCATTCATTAAGAAATGAACACGAAGAGTGACTTCACGAATAATTTCAAACACAAGCTTATTTCAAACAAACTAAATTTCAAACAAACCGAACACGAACACAAGTTTTGTTCGTTCGTGTTCGGTTCGTTTACACCCCTAGGAGTTATTTTTCATTATAACTATAATCAGTAAATGCAACTGCGGTAGTTTGCCACAGAGGTAGTAATTATAAAATGTANTAGTGACTTCACAAATAATTTCAAACACGAGCTTATTTCAAACAAACTGAACACGAACACAAGTTTTGTTCGTTCGTGTTCGGTTCGTTTACACCCCTAGGAGTTGTTTTTCATTATAACTATAATCAGTAAATGCAACTGCGGTAGTTTGCCACAGAGGTAGTAATTATAAAATGTAATAGTAGTACTTAATCATAAATGTTGTAGTAGGTTGTTACAAATGTAGTAGTATGTCATAAATGCGCCGGTCAATGGCGACAATAGCGGTTGTTGGCCGCATAAGGCAGTAGATAGGTATAAAAGCTATAGTCAAAGGCTGCAATAACGACAGTTGGTCACAAAAGATTGTAGTTTGCTATTAGAATGATAAAAGTTGGCTATAATGACTGTAGTCGTGATTGTAATAGTGACATTTGGTCATAGATGTTGTAGTTGGAAGTTGTATTAGTAGTAGTTGGTCAAAAAGATCGTTGTTGGTTGCTACAAAGGCAATATTTCTCAAATCGGTGACTGCAATAATGATAATGGTTCTGAAGGTCGTAGTTGGAAGTTGTACCGATAGTATTTGGCCACAAAAGTTGTTGTTGGTTTCTACAAAGATAGTAGTTTGTCAAGAAGACTGTAGTCATACTATAATGAATGCAAATTTGGGTCATCGATAGTCGATGGTCGGCGGTGAGTGACAGTGACAACTTACGGTGGTGAATAATAGCCGACGAGTTACGATCGATGGTGGTAAATAACTTCAAAGGCTGATTGTTATCGTTGTGTCTTCAATACAAGTGTAAAACACTACAAGTGTATTTGGAATATAAAGGTTGCAAACAGAGTTCACTTTCAGCTGGTGGTAAGCTACAATAGGTGTTGAGGTCGGGCGGTGGTCGACAATTGATAGTGGTTGGTGACTACAAAGACCGATGATTATTGTCGAGTCTTCTCTTCAGAAAAGGCTCNTGGGTCATCGATAGTCGATGGTCGGCGGTGAGTGGCAGTGACAGCTTACGGTGGTGAATAATAGCCGACGAGTTACGGTCAATGGTGGTAAATAACTTCAGAGGCCGATTGTTATCGTTATGTCTTCAATACAAGTGTAAAACACAACAGGTGTATTTGGAATATAAAGGTTGCAAACAGAGTTCACCTTCAGCTGGTGGTAAGCTACAATAGGTGTTGAGGTCGGGCGGTGGTCTACAATTGATAGTGGTTGGTGACTACAAAGACCGATGATTATTGTCGAGTCTTCTCTTCAGAAAAGGCTCTCGAAATCCATTTTTTCCTCCCACTCTCAAGTAAAGAGAGAATGTTTATTTATAGCCTTTTAAAAAGAGACTTTTGGTTTTTTAGAGCACAACTTTTCTAAACATCTAATCAGACAGTCCAAGTTGACCCCCCTCGATTATAGATATTTTTTAAATGATTTGAATGTCTTAATGAATTCATAATTTATCAGTCTTGGGCTAGTTGGATTCATTTCGTCAATGTGATCTATTTGACTATAAATATGTCAAATTTGAATTTTATTTTATCATTCAAATGATAGTCCAAGTCTCAAATTGTGCTTCAACAGCTTGATTTGGGCTTGATTAGGGGCAAATTTGACCAATTTTGATGAGTTCGACAGTCGGTGTGACTATAAACTTGCTAAAAACTATATTCTTGAATTTGAATTTAGGATTCCACACCAATATGCATTGAAATTCAAGTGTGAACAAATTTTGTTTGATGACACAAAAATATGAAAAATTATATTTTATTTAAAGAAATTAGCGTGAATATTTTTAATGTGATATATAGTTTTCAAGGTTATATAAACAAATGTTAAAATTTAGATTAGAGATATATAAATACATAAAAAAATTATGTGACAAGGTCTGTTTGGGGCAGCTACATCTATTTGAAGAAGTGGTTGTGAAGCTACTGCAGAAGAAACTGCAATTTAAAAAGCTACGATGACAATTTAACTTTAAAAAAAAAAAAAAAACTAGATTGCAACTGTATAACTGACACCACACTTAGCCTTAATTCAATTCATAATTTATGTGAAGAAACATTTTTAAGAAAATGTAACACTATATGTGTGTTTTGGGCGGTAATGCGTATGTCGAAATTATATTATGCATGCATTTTCAAAAAGCTGCAACTAAAAACTGTGTTTTGCGACTGCGCATAGATATTTGCGATGCCTGCTAAAAAGCTTTGGTCTGATTTTTTTTTAAATTGTAATAACAACTATAGCTTTTAAAACAATAACTGATTCTAAAGCAGTTTCACAATTATTTTTTTTCAAATAGTCGCAATTACCCCAAATAAACCCTCAACCTACTCAAGAGTTAAGCATGACTTACAAGATCAGCTCACAAAAGATGAACACAAGTTTGAACCAACCGTTAATTATTTTGTTAGTTTGTAAACAAACATATTTTAAAAAAATTGTTATATATATTTAAAATATATTAACATATAAAAATTAAGTACAAACTTATTAAAAATTTTAAAAATTTATTTTAGCCATTTACATAAGGTGATATTTCATAAATTTTTTTTATCTTTTCTTATTGTATTATAATTATGTATATCAAAAGAATTAATTTTTCATGTTATTTTTCTATAATGCACGAATACTTCTAATTAAAGAGTCACAACATGTGAAACTGATTTAAATAATATTAAAATAAAATGTGGCACGCGTGTCGGAAACATGTGTCTTAATGAAATAAAATTTTTTAATAGATATTTTTTAAACATTTATGTTTTTTTAATAAGTAAAATTTCAAAAGGAAAAATATTTTTTATTTAAAGGTTGAATCTATATATTCGATTTTTTCATCTAATTTCTTCTTATAAACAGCTTGAGGCTGATATTTTTCATCATTTATATTATAATTTTTGAAAAATATGCTACTAAATTTTTTATTTTTTTTGTATTATTTTAATTTTTTGTTTATATATATATATGTGTATATATATATATATATATATTTATTTATTTATATTATCTAGATTTATTATAATAACGTGTATTCCAAATGTGAGTAGCTTATATTTTTAATAATAGTGCCGCTATCCTGGTGTCATCTATGTGCAGACTGCAGATATTTTCTGAATTCTTGTTTCCTTGTGTAGAGTGTTTTGAGAGGTGAAGGCTTTTTGGTCATAACCCAGTGGTTACCGCCGGCGAGCACCGTATATGGATTTGGTCCGGCAGGTAGCCGGCGGCCGAGCTCTTGCATGGAAGGCGTATTTGGCTATGGTGCTTGTTCAGGTCATATATGGAGGGTTCCACGTGATCACCAAGGTTGCCCTTAACGTCGGGATGAACCAGATCGTTTTCTGCATCTTCCGAGATCTCCTCGGTTTTTTCATCCTCGCTCCCATCGCTTTTGTCCGAGATAGGTATTCTTCCCTTATTACTCTTCCTCCTCTTCTCCTCTGTTTCAATTTATTTTCCAATGAATCACTGAAGGCAAACTGGATTTGGCACTTCATCCAGCTAATTCACTGGGTCAAACTTATTTAATTAGTTCAGAAGCTCTAGATTAGTTCACTGTATTGGCAATCATTTATTTTGATGTATATCTGCGTTAATCAGTTTCTACTACTTTGCGTAGCAAGCGTAAGTTTGATAAAGTCGGGATTATATGTTTTAGGTTTACACCCTGGGGTAGACTACCGAATACAGAGTGACGGGCACAAAATAATGAGTACAGTGTCGAGTGCTAATTACTATGAGTATCGAGTATAAACTACTGTTGAATCCAAATTTGTCTGATAGATTGTGCCAAGGAATAGAGTGTTGGATCAAGGAAAAAAGATTGAGAGGGAGAGAAAGAGGAAGACTTCCTCCGACAGGGGCAAAATGTGGTGTTCTCGACCTCGTGCACCCATTTTATTCTATAAAAGATATAAGTTACAAGTGAGAGATCCAAAAGTTCCTCATACATCATAAAACCTCATATTTATAGAAGATAGAAAGTGCAAAAAAATATAAAAATGATATATTCATCCTTGTTTTAAAGAGAAGATAAAATGACATTTTGATACCGTCGGATTGCTTCGAGATCCGTACAAACTATTTTTTAGTATACATATTAAATTCCCCAATTTTCTTGCTCATTGATAGCGACAACTGCAATAAGGACAATGAAATTTATAAATCAAATAAATCTTGAGCACATAATTTGCTAATGATACTCTCTGCTATGTGTTTTTTGTGCTCGGTTCTGGTATCTTTATTGTCAGATGCTGAATTTGTTATTGTGGAGTTTTTCATCGATAAAGTCGTCGGAATTCAGTGTTTGGTCGAAGAAAAAGGTCGAACATCGGAGGAGGAAATTGGTCATCGGAGTTCTTTGTTTGGTTGCTTGTCCTGGGGAAGAGTTTTAGAATTGCCCGCTCTGGAGGGGAGTCCTAGAGCCGTTCGTCCTAGAGTGGAGTCTTGGAGCTGTTCGTTCCGGAGTGGAGTCTTGGAGCTGTTCGCCTAAGAATGTAGTTTTGGAGCTATTCGCCTCAGAGTGGTGTCCTAGAGCTATGTACCCTCGCGAAGCTTGTTGCTGCGGGGTGCTAGATTTTTTGTCCACCCCTCGCGTGATTTGTTGTTGCAGGGTGTTTGATTTTTCTTCCACCCCTCGCGAAGTTTATCGATCCCGAGTGTTAGATTTTTTTTCCATTGCTCGTGTAGCTAGTCGATGTCGGGTGTTAGATTTTTTTCTCCACCCCTCGCGGAGCTTGTCGTTGTCGGGTGTTAAAATTTTTTTTACCCCCCGCGGAGCTTGTCGCAGCTGAATTTTAAANGCTAGTCGATGTCGGGTGTTAGATTTTTTTCTCCACCCCTTGCGGAGCTTGTCGTTGTCGGGTGTTAAAATTTTTTTTACCCCCCGCGGAGCTTGTCGCAGCTGAATTTTAAATTTTTTTTCCACCCCTCAAGGAGCTTGTTGTTGCTGGTTGTTATATTTTTTTCCACCCTTCAGGAAGCATGTCGCTGTCGGGTGTTGGATTTTTTTCCATGCCTCGTGGNTACTGTATTGGCAATCATTTATTTTGATGTATATCTGCGTTAATTAGTTTCTACTACATCGCATAGCAAGCGTAAGTTTGATGAAGTCGGGATTATATGTTTTAGGTTTACACCCTGGGGTGGACTACCGAATACAGAGTGACGGGCACACAAAATAATGAGTACAGTGTCGAGTGCTAATTACTATGAGTATCGAGTATAAACTACTGTTGAATCCAAATTTGTCTGATAGATTGTGCCAAGGAATAGAGTGTTGGATCAAGGAAAAAAGATTGAGAGGGAGAGAAAGAGGAAGACTTCCTCCCACAGGGGCAAAATGTGGTGTTCACTGTCACGTGGACCCATTTTATTCTATAAAAGATATAAGTTACAAGTGAGAGATCCAAAAGCTCCTCATACATCATAAAACCTCATATTTATAGAAAATAGAAAGTGCAAAAAATATAAAAATGATATATTTATCCTTGTTTTAAAGAGAAGATAAAATGACATTTTGATACAGTCGGATTGCCTCTAGATCCGTACAAACTATTTTTAAGTATACATATTAAATTCCCCAATTTTCATGCTCATTAATAGCGACAACTGCAATAAGGACAATGAAATTTATAAATCAGATAAATCTTGAGCACATAATTTGCTAATGATACTCTCTGCTATGTGTTTTTCGTGCTCGGTTCTGGCATCTTTATTGTCAGATGCTGAATTTGTTATTGTGGAGTTTTTTCATCGATAGACTCGTCGGATTTCAGTGTTTGGTCGAAGAAAAAGGTGGACCATCGGAGGAGGAAATTGGTCATCGAAGTTCTTTGTTTGGTTGCTTGTATTGGGGAAGAGTTTTAGAATTGCTCGCTTTGGAGGGGAGTCATAGAGCCGTTTGTCCCAGAGTGGAGTCTTGGAGTTGTTCGTTCCGAAGTGGAGTCTTGGAGCTGTTTGCCCAAGAATGTAGTTCTGGAGCTATTCGCCTCAGAGTGGTGTCCTAGAGCTATGTACCCTCGCGCTGCGGGGTGCTATATTTTTTTTCCACCCCTCGTGTGACTTGTTGTTGCAGGTTGTTTGATTTTTCTTCCACCCCTTGCGAAGTTTATCGCTACCGAGTGTTAGATTTTTTTTCCATTGCTCATGTGGCTAGTCGATGTCGGGTGTTAGATTTTTTTTCTCCATCCCTCGCGGAGCTTGTCGTTGTCGGGTGTTAAAATTTTTTTTACCCCCCACGGAGCTTGTCGCAGCTGAGTTTTAAATTTTTTTTCCACCCCTCAAGGAGCTTGTTGTTGTCGGTTGTTAGATTTTTTTCCACCTCTCAGGAAGCATGTCGCTGTCGGGTGTTGGATTTTTTTCCATGCCTCGTGGAGCTTGTTGGTTTTATTACCTGGTCAGAGCTTGGCTTCTAGCCGTTGGAGGCGACCTGAGTGAGGAGTTTGGAACACCGGNGATTGTTATATTTTTTTCCACCCTTCAGGAAGCATGTCGCTGTCGGGTGTTGGATTTTTTTCCATGCCTCGTGGAGCTTGTCGGTTTTATTACCTGGTCAGAGCTTGGCTTCTAGTCGTTGGAGGCGACCTGAGTGAGGAGTTTGGAACACCGGGCAAAGTGGCCATGAAGCTTATTTTTTTTCATACTACCGTCGGCGGATTCAATTGTAATGCTTCGCTGTTGAGATGGCTGAAACGACAAGGAGAGGTCCGGAAGACTTTCCCTCATAGGAGGAATCTGCGCTCGACAGTGGGTCCTATGGACTTCATGGTGAGGCAGCCGATCGGGAGAATACCGGTCGGTCGCTGATGATGTGTTTGGTCGGCCAGTCAGCGGTTCTGCTAGCGGAGATGCGGTCAGACGACTTGAACAATCGGTCAGCAAGTGGGTGGTCGTTTAATTGGGTTTCACCTCAACGGTGTTATTGAAGTTAGAGGGATGCAGGATTTGAATGGACGATTACAACGTAGGCAGTAGGAATTTGTGTGGAGCAGTAGGTACTGTCGGAGAGTCGCACAGGTGGGTGGGTAGGTTGGGAGACGTTGACGGTAGGCTTGAGTGGTCGATCGAAGGTCTGAGCATGGCTTTGATGATAAGGCCAACACGACAAAAAAGTGCTTTACTATCGAGATAAGCAACCATCCAGACTAATAGAGTTCGATCGGCTGGTATGCGACAAAATTCGAAAATTTGAGAGCATCCACCTAAATTTTTACAGATGCACAGTCTCTTGGAGATTACCATCAACGATGAAAAAATGAAGTATATTTGTTGTTCTTTGATAGGAGTAATTGCCTAATAAGTTTCTCCTCAGTGTTCGATGTTNTGAAGTATATTTGTTGTTCTTTGATAGGAGTAATTGCCTAATAAGTTTCTCCTCAGTGTTCGATGTTNTTTAGGAATAATAATTTTCTATCGAATATATAGATGACCACACAATTCTGATGTATTTCATATGTATATGGTTTCGTTTTTTTTATGAAGTCAAGTCTTAATTAGAAGTCTTGATGTAAAACTGTATGAGGACTCCATTCACAATGCACCACATGTACGGTCTGTCTTTAATGAATACAAAAAATTAAATGGTTTAACATATGATGGGGTCGGACCGTACATGTGCTGCATTGTGATCGGAGTCTTGATACAGTTTTGCAACTGAACTCCTGATGTAATATTTTTTCCTCGTTGTGAGATATGTTACTTCGTGGCATAGAAATGAGACGCAAAGAACACAAGCAAACACAGATCGTTTACGTGGTTCAATCCAACTGGATCTACGTCTACGGAAGGGAATCAATCAAATAGTTCACTAAGGCAAAAGAAATGGAGAATACATAGCTTATACATAGAGATGAGCCCTCATCTTCCTTCTATGGCCTCCCTCAAGCGACACATCGATACAAGGCCTCAAGATGCTCTCCTCCTCTCTAGCTCTCTAGCTATTCTCTCCTCCTTTGTGGTAGCTTAAGATCTCTTCCCTTTTCTCCTCCTTCGTGATAGCTTAAGATCTCTTCTCTTACTCTCCTAAGCCTCACACCCTCTCTATTTATAGAAGCAAGAGAGTGGTAGGTGGGAGGGAGGTGGTCGATAGGTGAACGGTAGGTGAGCGGTAGGTGAGATGTGGTAGGTGAGCAAAATAGATCAATAATTATGTTTTTATTAGTGTAAATGTCTTTTTATCTTAGTTCAATAATTGGGGGTCAAAATAACATTCCTACATTAGGCAAGAAAAGATTTGGAAAGATGACTGACTCTGGCGAAATGGCATAATGAAAACACACTGATTTTCATCCAGAGTTGCAATGAGAAGAGGCATTTCTTATGGACCACGACTCATAAAAGTACTCTCGCAAATGCACCTTAAGCAAATGCTAATAGTGCAATTAAGTTTTATTAGTGAATTCAAAGAAATGTTTTATCTAAAATTTATTCAATTTTGATCACTCATGTTTAGAAAATTTACATATGATCCTAATTTTTCTATAAATTAACTTAAATTTCTTTAGGCTTTAAGAGCTTCGGTTATAAAGCTTTTTATAATGGTGATCACACGAAATCAAGATGTGCATGGCTTTCTATTTTTAAAAAGATGATGCAATAGTTTTGTTTCTCGGTTTGTGAGTGAAGAAGGCCACATTGTAGAGGAATCCAAATCTTGTAGAGAGTTATGCAAGAATTTTGATCAGCAGAGTATTGCACCACAAAAATTCTTTTTTTTTCTAGAAACTTTATAATTAAATTATTTCTTATACATTTTCCTATTTATTTTGTACTCTTTCATATTTGTATGGTTGTTCATGAGCTAAGTGATTAAACGTATCTTATGTTCTTGATATGTCCAAATGTTTACCTACATTCAAATTCAAATGAAGTGTCTTCCTAAGACGAACTAGATGACATCAAACATGGTCTGATCTAAGTTCAAGGGAGCACATATAATATATATAAAGCATAATAAGAATCTTTGAGATATAATGATCTCTAAATCTTATAAATTTATAGTCAAATCTAATGTCTTAATGAGAAGAATCTAATGAGCTCAAGATCACTTAAAGATGACCTCATTAACAAACTTAAATACTTATTAAATATCAACTGATCAAAGTGATCACCCGACCGACATCGAGCCAACATTGTCATGTAGGACCACTAACGTCAGGATACAACTGCAACCCTCAGGCAGCATTTAACGGATCACCATCACCCGTCCAACGCATAGCCACCGCCATTGTGTCAGACCACTGACTTTGGGTTGCAACCACCATCATCTGGCATCCACCGCCACGAGACCACTGATGCACGACCAACAGAGAGCGACCACCTACATCATCATCATGTCACTTTCATCATCGTTAGGCAACCGTCAGTAGACCCCTGCCTCCATGTCGGATCACCATCATTGGACTACAGCTACCAAAGGACCATTGTCATTTGACCTGTATCAAGTTAGCAACATTGTGCCAACACTTGATGTGAGGCAACCGTTACCATGCCACACACTACAAGAAAAATATTTATAATCGATGGAATAACTGGTGACTTTCTTTGCATCGAAATTATTTTGCTAAAATCTGACAACATAACACAGGCATATTAGCTGGATAATTTGCAATGACATAACTGCAATATAATTAGTCGTTTTTCTACAATAATAACATTCTGACGAGTTTTATAGAGTTATAAACATTATATACCGCCAGTTCTACATTAAATGTTAACTGACAGATTTAGTTAGTTGATTTTTTAATGAGACCACTATTTGGCAGGGTTGAAACCAATGATTTTAATTAATAAACGACGGCTTTTGCAGTCAGTTTTGACATTATAAACCGACGGTGATTAAGTCGTTTATAACCTAATTATCATGCCCCTCCCAAAACCCTCATCTCTTTTTCTTATTCCCCATCCTGCTTGCGGTTTCGCCCAAATCTTCCTTCTTCCTCCCTTCGCAAAACCCTTGCATTTCTCTCACCCTCTCTCCGTTTCGTCCAAGACCATCGCCTTCATAACCGAACCCTCATCATACAGTCACTTTTTGAGCTATTAATTGATACGCAACAACGAGATCACAACTTGCAGAGACCTGAAAATCCTATTTTTCTCCTCCTTCTACTCGGCTCCTACCCAAAACCATTGAGTATGGTAACTTCACGTCTTATTTTTTGCACGAAGCATCTGTTCTGAGTTTGCTAAATCGACGATTCACATAAATCCGGGATTGCAGGTGTGTTAATATAAATATCAATGAGGGAATTTATTTTTTTTATGCTACAGATTTCCGATGGCTTATCGTCGGTGCTACAACAATTATTTATATATTAGTAGCCAAAATTGACGGCTAGTCGATTGTTGTTTAGTCGGTTATGTGGTCGGTTTTCAAAACCGACACATAATCGACACTGAACTGACGAAATACTAGTTGAAAAGAATGACAAGCATGACACTTTTTTGACGTTTCAGCGGTTGTTAAATGCTGACAAAAGTATCGTTGGTTAAATAAGCTGATGAAAACCGATGCTTTGACTGTGCTTTATGAATTACTCAAAAAACAGTGTTGAAATGTTTTCAGTCATACGTCTGTAATTTGATTGTGTCGGAATATCAGCCAGTTTAAAAAATAACCAACAAAAGCTTTAGTTACAACATTAAAACAATCAATTTGAGGTCAGAAATATACAACCACCGGATTTACTATAAATAATCAATAAAATTAGGCCTTCAGAAATAAGGAGCATTCTTGTAGTGAGATCATTGTTGTTAGACTGCCGTCACTAGGCCGCCATGATCGAGCCACCATCATCATGTAGGACCACCGTCATTGAGCTGTCTTTGATACTGAATAAGTAGCACCCAACCATCATGTTGGACCACCATCTCCATGGTGAACCACCATTTTTAGTTCACCACCACCATAAAAGCACTGTCACTTCAAAGATGCCTAACCACCATAATTGTTGCCCAACCACCACTATTGTTGCCATCGATAGACCCACCATTGTTCGTCCACCATCATCATAAGACCAAGGGTCATGATCAACTCTAAAACCAATCTGTCTGATGTGGACAGTCAACGCCTCTTTGAAGAGAATGCAAGTGCTTCATTGTAAGATTACAACTCTTAATCGCCAAACCAATACAGTTCGACAAGGAAACACCTTGAAGGGAATACATGAGTCTCGTTGTCGGACTATGAGCCTTTGTCACATCCAAATCCAATTTGTTCTGTGAGGAAAGACTGTATATGCACACATGCATGTGCACAGGGATGGATTCTAAATATGTATGAGGTGTGGATATTCTATCTTTTTTGGGATTTTTCTAATTTTCTTAATATTTTTTTCTTTTATTATATTATTTTTAAATAGAAAGGACTAATTTGACCGATGTCAAACCACCCTTATTGTGCTAAATTGCTGTCATATGGCCAAACTACTGTTAATTGGCTATTGCTACCACTGTCAAGCTGCCCTGGCCAGGCCACCATCGCCAAGCTAGACCACCATAGTTGGACTATCATTGTCTACTTACACTTGATTGACATCATGCCACTATCAATTCAATCTGCAATCATTAAACCATTATTTTCATGTTGGACCAATACTGTCATGCTACCACCACTATTAGACCGCCGTCATCTTACTAATGTTGAGCCACCGCTACTACCATCAAACCAATATTGTTAGAACACCTTTAGGCCACAAACATTAAAACAATATCATTATCATCAAATCATCATCCCTTGACTACCTCTATGCTATACCATTGATGCACAACAGTTGTCACTGTTGTGGTACATTGTCTCCATCATCATATCTTCATCCCATAGCCATCACTAAGCCAAGTCATCATCTCCCAGCTGCCGCTACGAGGGCTCGTCATGGTCAAATTTTTGTTATTGTTATGGTACACCACCATCATCATTAAATCATTATCTCCCAACCATTATATTTGATTATGGATGACTCATTATCACCACTGTCATGATACATCATTGCAATCACTGAATCATCATCTTCCAGTTGTCATCATCTCTCGGTCGTCTCTATGTTAGGTCTCCGTTGTTCAGTCGTCACCTCTATTGTGGTGTACCATCACTATTGCCAGATCATACACTTTCGACCATCACCACTACCGTCACAGTACAACCATTGTTAAATTATTATCATTCAATCATCATCCTTTAGTTATTACTATTAATATTAATGGATCTTTGTTTCCTTGTAGAAATTACCATGACTGACAATGACTCCACATCACCATTACACTACCCAAAGTTACTTTGTACTTTTATACCACACCAATGCTACATATGACAAAAAATACCACTATTTTAACCTTTTATTTGATTAAAAGAAAAAAGAGAATTCATGAAATTAAATTCATGTAGATGTAACATAAACGATTTGTAACATTGGTCATAATCAAACTCCAACGAATAATTAAACTTCAGTTTATTCATAACCAAACCATTAAGCCGAATTAAATTTTAGTACTGTCTATTCAATTTTATCAAAATTTTTATTGGTTCGGTTTTTCAGATTTTGAATTTTGGTTATAATTAGTATGACAAATTTGCAGACTAATTCATCTTAACTAGCGAATTGCTCACCCCTAACTTCAGAAAGTTTCTTAGCCTAAATTAGATTTAAACACTAAATTTAATAAACNCAGTATGACTAATTTGCAGACTAATTCATCTTAACCAACGAATTGCTCACCCCTAACTCCAAAAATTTTCTTAGCCTAAATTAGATTTAAACACTAAATTTAATAAACTTGATTAAATTACACTCTTCATATGAATTCTCCACATCTTATTTATTGCAAATTGATTAGTGATATTAGGTAATTATGAAATTGATCCATAGCTCATAATGAATTAAACTTTTCCTATCCAAGTGAGCCAATTTAACTTCTTTTGTTTGTTTAGGTAAGTCCAACCCCTTTGGTTAGTCCCACATTCCCAAGTACATTTCACATGACCAAATGGATTGATTAACTTTGCCAAAATGTGTAAATTTACCTAAATTGATCTAAATCGACCAATTTAGATTTATAGAAGCCATTCTGTTACCCTTTCTAATTAGCTAAGCACATTAGTTTAATTAACTGCCTGAGGATCATTCTTAACATAAACTATTTGTTTACCCAATAATTAAGACTTAATGCTTGGATTAAGTAGGATTAAGCGGTTTAAATCATTTCTAGGAGATTAAGCAAATCCAACTTTAAGGACTGTATCAGTTAAAATTTACTTATATTTGGTCATAGTCATTCACATCACTAAGCTCATATTGCTCATCTCTTAACTTAATTGAACAAACCACAATTAATGGATTGATATAGTGGATTTAATCCATCTTTTGTAAGGAATCTTTATTCCACTCTAACATATTCTCCTAGTGTCGTTGAGCTTTTAGACCAAGTTCAGTTGTTCAGAGTAGCTCTAGGCACCAAGGAGAATAAGTTTTTATTTAAGCTCTCACAGTTAGTAGAATCCAAGCCATTTCATTACTATTTGAAAGATAATTTTTATTTTCAAATCCTAGCAAAGGTATAATTTTAATAATAGCTTAAGAAATCCACTATAAATATATATTTTTAAAACTTAGATTAATCTTAGGAATTATAATATTAATAGTAGCTATGTGGCATGAACAAATGTTATTTCTCCATTATTTGATAGCTAGAATTATTAAAATTTCATGTGAATTAGTGGTTTAGTCTTAATGCATTATATTAAGTTGGGGATGAAAAATTGATACCCTCTTTCATGAACTAATAACTCATTTGAATAAATTGGCTTTTTATGCACACATATTGCCATATTTTGTTAATGATTAAGAATTTTCTTATACCTTTTTTTTTATCAAAATGCATCTATTCCAATGAAATGAAATTTTAATTTTAGATGTGTCTTTGGATCAACTTTANGTCAACATATTTTCCTTTGGTCATGCACACATATTGTCATATTTTGTTAATGATTAAGAATTCTCTTATACCTTTTTTTATCAAAATGCATCTATTCCAATGAAATGAAATTTTAATTTTAGATGTGTCTTTGGATCAACTTTAGGGAAAACAAATAGTTTTATCAAATACTAAGCTTGTTAATTAAAGAAATTTTTCCTATTTACTTTCTCTAATTACTTTGGCTATTTAAAAAATTTCAAAAGCCCTTTAAACATGGTAGTTGAATTAATTCAATGCTACTAAATTTTTGGTTTAGTTGGAATTGCATTTTATCATATCACTTAATCTAATTACAATGCATAGTCTTAAGCATTTTATCATATCAAAATTTTGATAGAACTCTTACATGCATAGTCTTAAGCTATCCAATTTTCAGTAACAAAAATAATTTAAAAAATTAGAGTAATTTGGAATACTTAATTTAATTTACTAGAAGTACTGAGTAATTCGTCTCATCAATCTTAGTGAAAAGTGGAAGTTATTTACTTGCTTGCTATGCTTATATTGTAGTGGTTACAATTATCATAGATCATTTGCATGGTAAACATCTTATTTTATTTTCTTTATATTGATTTAAGTAATTTTCTTAATTCTTTTAGTTGAAATATTTATTTATTTATGTCGTAAAAAATGTAAACTAAATTAAATTGAAAAAAAAAATATTCATTTTGCTAAATTTTCAAATAAAAAAATGCATTAATTCCCATTTACCTCATTTAAATCTATTCTTGAAATACTAAAATAAATTGAAAAGCTCATTTTCATGCACCATGCCTAATGTTGGGATATGGGTGGCATTTTAGAAGTCATTGGAGGCCTCTTTGGTTCAAATTTGATTGATAATGTTGAGAAATTAGGACGAAGAAAAACAGGAATTGACACAAATTCAGAAGAACATAAAGAGATTTAACAAGGTTCGACAAAGATGCTCACGTCCTCGGGAGCAGAACGGCGACTTTTCAACTAATCCAGAAAAAGAGTACAAGATACAAAATACAATTACTTAAGGATACGAACATGTCTATTTATAACTCTAAAAAGAGCAGAAAAGGAAACATTAAGTACTATATGTAATTACCAAATTACTCATATACCACACCCCAAACCCACAAAAGGAAACTCCCCTGATTTGGACAGAATCTTCCGCTCCGCTCCGCTCCAGCATCCGTCCCTTATATGGACTATGAGTCATACCTAACATATAATTTATTGAAATATGAAATTAAATGCATTAAAAAAAAACTTTATAATTAAAAATTTTCAATTATTTGTTGAAGGGGCCCACATTCATGTGAGCTTTTGATAAGCATTTCGCATCCATTTGACTTGCGTAGCATGAGATATATGCACTTTCCAATGTAAATATACCAAAATTTAGTAATTTAAAATCCATATTAAACTTAATTTTACAATTCAAAGCTTGATTAATCCATCCTAAATTAATTGGATGCCTAAAAATATAAGTTTTTTTTAATGGATTTCTTAATCTTCTTAATCTTTATGTTCATCTCACCTAGGAGCTATTTTTTAATTAAATTTTGAGGATTTGGCAGCTTAATTAATCTCAATTGATTGAATATCGACTAATTCTCCTAATATTTCCAAAGAAAATTTTTAATTTTCTTAATTATTCAATTAATTAAGGAAAATACGATCCGCCACTAAATTTAACATTTTTGCATAAAATTGAAGTAAATTTCTAAAATTTTATTAAAAAAAATTTTTGTGTTAATTTTAAAAATATTTAACCTTTAATTTTGAAAAAATTAAATCATTTTGAATATTTCAAATCCTTTTAAGTTTGATAGTTTACTAACACTACTAAAAAAAAATTTTTGGTGTGCTTATTTAAAGATATTTATAAAAATTAAGCTAAAATACTAAAAAAAAATGCATCAGCTAAAATTATTTGGAGTGCTAACAATTATAGCGATTTAAAAATAACAGGTGTTTTTATCATTGTGATTACATGTAAAAACCCTTTTTTGAATAGTTTAAAATTCTCATTTTATTTTGAAAATTTAAAATTCATAAATCAAATTTCTCCTAACTTGTATTAAATAATTTTGAGCATAAATTTTAGTTAGAATATTAGATCTCTCACATTAACTAGAGTTAGACTTGACTGACCTACGTCAAGCCAAAACTGCTTGCCTGGCACAACACGGATCAATATATTACTTTTAATAGCCCGATCCATGAGAAAAATTTGCTTACGTAAGACGTATACGTCGGAGGTTATTCAAAGGGTATTG
>JXCR01138239.1:163361-175226 GCA_002079205.1 Phalaenopsis hybrid cultivar
GACATGACCGAGAAGGAGAAGATCGACATATTGGACAAGGCCCACAGTTTGATAATTCTGAGCTTGGGCGACAAAGTTCTGAGGGAGGTGTCGAGGGAGACAATGGCTCAAGCACTTTAGGCCAAACTCGAGGTACTCTACTTGACAAAGTCTCTGGCTAATAGGCTCTTTCTGAAGCAGCGCCTATACTCCTTCAAAATACATGAAGACAAATCCGTCTCAGAGCAGATCGACGAGTTCAACAAGATCATCGACGACCTCGAGAACATCGACGTCAAGATGGACGATGAGGACAAGGCACTTCTGTTGCTAAACTCTATTCCTAAGAGCTACGAGCATTTCAAGGATGCGATACTTTATGGAAGGGTGCAGACTATTACTCTGGAGGAGGTTCAATCTCTGATTAGAGTCAAAGAACTTCAGAGGAAGCATGACAAGGACAAGGAAGTCAACGGAGACAGTCTTATTGTCAGAGGAAGATCGGACAGGAAAGATTCAAGAAATGGTCAGTACAGATCAAGGTCAAGCAAGGATGGCGGGAATCAGTCATCAAGGGGATCTTTCAAGTGCTATCATTGTCACAAGAACGGTCATTTCAAGAGGAACTGCCCAGACAGGAAGAATAAGTACCAAGAAGAGTCAGAAGAATCAGGAGAAGCAAGCGTAGCCTCTGATGACTACGATTCTGCTGAGGCTCTGGTGATCACAGGATCTGAATCCAATAAGGAGTGGATCCTCGACTCAGGGTGTTCTTTCCACATGTGTCCTCACAAAAACTGGTTCGAGACTCTGCAACAGGAAAATGATGGGCCTATTCTACTGGGAGACAATAAAGCCCACAGGGTTGTTGGAAGTGGATCAATCAGGATAAGGATGTTTGATGGAGTTGAATGAGTACTTGAAAAATGTCAGGTACGTACCAGAGCTAAAAAGAAATCTGATTTCTTTAGGTACGCTGGAGTCAAGCGGATGTTCATTCAAGACCAGAACTCAAAAGAAATCTGATTTCTTTAGGTACGCTAGAGTCAAGCGGATGCTCATTCAAGGCAGAGAATGGCTGCATCAGAGTAACCAAAGGCCCTCGTGTCGTCATACAAGGAGTCAGGAAAAAGAGGTTGTACTCTCTTATCGGAAGAACTGTGATTCCTAAGTCCATGTACTGTTTGGACTTAGCAAACTCAAGCAAGGGCTGAAGGCCCCTCAGAGGCCAGGTGGAAGGAATCTTTACTTTGAAGCTTCTCAATTGAGGGTCAAGGTGGAGATTTGTTATTTTGACCCCCAATTATTGAACTAAGGTAAAAGGGTATTTTTTTAATGTGGTGCCGCTCACCTACCAAATCTCACCTACCGTTCACCTACCTCCCACCTACCACTCTCTTGCTCCTATAAATAGAGAGGGTGTGAGGCTTAGGAGTGCAAGGGAAGAGATCTTAAGCTATCATGAAGGAGGAGCAAGGGAAGAGATCTTAAGCTATCACGAAGGAGGAGCAAAGGGAAGAGATCTTAAGCTATCACGAAGGAGGAGCAAGGGAAGAGATCTTAAGCTATCATGAAGGAGGAGCAAGGGAAGAGATCTTAAGTTACCACAAAAGAGGAGAGAATAGCTAGAGAGTTAGAGAGGAGGAGAGCATCTTGAGGCCTTGCATCAAGGTGTCGCTTGAGAGGGAGGCCATAGAAGGAAGATGAGGGCTCATCTCTATGTATAAGCTATGTATTCTCCATTTCTTTTGCCTTAGTGAACTATTTGATTAATTCTCTTCCGTGGACGTAGATCCAGTTGGATCGAACCACGTAAACGATCTGTGTTTGCTTGTGTTCTTTGCGTCTCATTTCTATGCCAAGAAGTACATATCTCACAACAGTATACATTATTCTTTTAATGTATTTTTTTCTTAGATTATGTTCGTATATCATTTTATCTTATTGTTTTTTATAGAACCTTTAGCTTGTATTTTAGATTTATTTTTGTGAATATTTTTAGGACTATATATATGGTATTTTAAGTGAATTATGTTAGAAAACTGTGCAATATGTATGTGAATGTCCCCTTAATATTTTGTATAAGGGCCCGCTTGGGGCAGCATTTTTTTTGCGCGGCCCATTTTGAAAACGTGACTTTGGATGTTCGGGAAAAGCGTCGCGGTGACGTTCTTAAAAAATTGTGTAGAACGCAACCGCGGGTTGGACTCCACGGCCTACGTTTCTTCGTGTGCATTTTATTCCGCGGCCCCCGACTCCCTCTCTCTCATTTCTTCTTCCTCTCTCGACCTTTTGGCTCCCTCTCCTGCTTTTTTTCTACCCTACCTACCTCTCTTCATTGAATTCGTGGCTCTGGTGGCTAGGCGTTGTTTCTGGTTGCCTCTTGTTAGATGTGATTCGTTCCAGTGACCCTTACATTCTTCCCCCTCTCATCTCTTTTCTTCTGCTCAATTTGGGGGTTATGTGAACTCTGTGCTCTGCGTGGTGGTTCACTTTCTTCAGTTGGTGGTTATTGCAGTAAGCTTTCTATTCTTTCTCTCCCTGTCCATTCTCTTCTTTGGCTTGGTTTAGTGGTTCTGCGCATTATGGGCTCTATGAGGTTGTCCCTCTTCTACCTTTCCCCTCTGTTCCAATAATGTTTGTCTTATCTGTTCAGTGGCTTTATGATTATGCAAATGCAATTTTGCAATGGTTCTTGGTTTGGTTGTTGCTTTTCTCTCCCTCATTTCTCTGTTTGCTCAGTTTGGTGGTTTTCGATTTGACACGCTCAGTTTGTGAATTTTGTTGCTTCATGTTGCATCCGTGATAGATTTGATTTATGATTTTGAAGCTTTGTGCTTTGTGATTTCAAATAGGTTTTGGTTTGTTTGGTTTGTTTGGTTTGTGGGTTTTGATATTGGTTTTGGTTTTATTGATATACTTACATACCTAGCACCCCAAATGATGGTTTATATTTTACTCTATCCGATATGTTTTCATATTTGAGTGGGAATTTGATAAGTGCATACAAGTTGGTGTTGGATTTTAGAATAACAATGTTTTGGCTGCTGTGTATTTTATGAATATGGAATGAGATTTAATCAAGAATTTTGAGATTTGAATCATAATTTAAGAAATGGATGAAATAGGTTTCTAAGAATTTGGAATGAGGCTTTATCTTTACCTTTAATGTTTGTGTGAGAGTTTGGAAAATGGCTAAATTAGGGTGTTTGATTTGTTGTTAGCAAAATTTTGGGTGTCATGTATGTGGTCTGTTTGGTTTGTGGATTTGATCTGCTCGTTTTGATGTTATTGAGATAATTATATACCTAGCAACCTAAGCAGTGTTTCTCGATATCTTTGCTCTGTATGGATTGTGGTTTGCACTTTCTTCTTTGTTTTGGGATATTTACATACATAGCTCTCGCAACACTATTTCATGGTGGTTTTGCTCTATTTGGTTTCTGGTGCTAGATTTTTAAAGGATAAATATGGGCAGGGGTTTTATCGTGAATTTTGGTATTTGAGCAGGAGTTTGAAAAATGGATGAAAGTTGGTGTTGGATTTGTTAATAGCAATATTTCGGGTGTTGTGTATGTTTTAAATATGGATTGAGATTTTATCATGAATTTGGATATAAATGAGAATTTAAAAATGTTAAAAGATGGTGTTGAATTTGTTAATATCAAGGTTTTCTGATGTAGTGTATGTTTTAAATATGGGTTGAGATTTTATCATTGATTTTCTCATGGCAGTAAGAATTTGAGAAATGGATAAATATAGTGCTTCATTTGTTAATAACAATATTTCAGTATTGTGTATGTTTTTATAAAAGTCATATAGTAGGTATTAATAGCGTATGAAGGACTTGGAGGTTTGTTGTTATGCCCTTTGATTTCTTAAGGTTGCATCAGCCTTCTTCTCTGGCTTCTCATATCTGTGAGGAGGTGCTGGTGTCTATGTGGAGATGTTGGTGTGTAGTTTTGGAGGTGGTAGTTAGTGTGTGGTTATGTTTGTGTGAAGGAGTTGGTGTGTGAAGCTGGTGGTGATGGTGTGGTGGATGTGATGGTGTCTTGATGTGCTGGTGTGTGGAGTTGTGGAGGTGTTGGTGTGGGGGTGGTGGTGTCTTACTGGAGGTGGAGGTCTGTATGTGGAAGTGGTGCTAGTGGTGTGGTGGATGTGTTGTTGTCTTGATGTGTCGGTGTGTGGAGGTGTTGATGTGGAGCTAGTGTTGATGATAGTGGTATTTCAATTTTTCTTTGATTTGTGATATTGTTGAATTCCTATTTATGTTAATTAAACTTTTTTTATGTTAGTAATACAATGGTTAAGAAAAAATTGGTTGGTTCATCTGCAATGTGGGGTAAAGAGTTAAAATTAGTATTTTGCGACCTTTGCCTCAAGGATGTTGATATAGGAAATAGGCTAACAAGCTATTTTAATAAGGAAGATTAGCAAACTATTACTAGAAAATTCAAGGAAAATAAAGGTAGAGAGTATGATAGGATGTAGTTAAAAAAAGTGGGATAAGCTAAAGAATGATTGAAAAATATGAAAGGAAATGAAATGGGGATCAACGAGCTTGGGGTGCGATCTGGTAAAATGAACGATTGATGCTTTCGAGGAGTGGTGGGTAGAGAAACTTGGAGTGAGTATTTTGGAATTGTCTCATAATTTGGTCATTTTTTAATTAATTTTTAAATTCGACTATATTTAATATGAATCTGTAGGTAACCTGAGTAAAAGAATTCAAAATACAGTGAAATCAATTCTGAGTTGGAGGAGAAGTTAGATTTTATGTTTGGAGCTGTTATGGAAACGTGTAATAGTGCATGTGCCCCCAATGAGATGGGGTTTGGTGGCGTCCTAAAAAATTTAAGGAACTGATCAAACGGGTGAGTCCACTGAAGGCCCCGGCCCGGACCTCCATGAACTTGAGACCTCGAGCCGCTCTAAGCTCACCGGATTGAAAATAAAAAGAAAATGAGAGTTGTTTTCCTTAGAAGCCAGATATCACAATTGGTGGCTTCATGCACTAGTGACCCCAGAACATCTCAAGCAACTTATGTTCAGTAGATTGTGCATATTTTGGATACAACTCCAAAAATTTGTGAAGACATGTCACTGTATTTATGTTTTATAAAGTTGTATAAAGATTCAACTCAGAGAGAGTTTTTCATCGCAATGCCCGCTTACCTACGATATTTTTATGGGTGGAAGACATTTGAGATACATTTTTTTTAATTAGATTCGTGTGGAACATTTCTATTTATTTATAGTTTTTCATTATACTTTGGATATTTAAGCTGCTTTGGACATGTTGTTGTACTTGAGAATTTTTCATTCCTCATTATGTTTTTTATTTACTTTTGTAGTGTTATTTACTTATGTTGGTTTTGTTTATAACATTATATTATTTTATGGAATGAAAGTTTTGAACTCAAGCGAGTTCTCGAACAACATCTCCTTAAAGTCACAAAAACCTAGCATCTTCACTATTCCCTACTCAATAGCTTGAGAAGAGACAGATATTTGTTGGAATCTTCTTTGCCTCTCACGGAGCCCCCAATTATTCTTTGCAAAGAAGAATTTCACGGACCATTGTCTTATCAGCACATTTGGACAAAAAACCAACGCCTTCTGCATAAACATTACACGATCATGCAAGTCACTAAAGAACAAGCAAAACCGCGTTAAAATTACCGGTGTTAACGAAAACCCACAACTCCTAAAGAAAACAACCAACCCGATAATAATTGTCACTGCCCACTAAGACAACTGAGCAACACAAAATCCGAATGTCTTCACGATTTCGATGAACTCAGGTGTTGGTGCAAAATTGTAGGCCAACTCTGAAGGCTGCCTCACGAATTGTGACATACCCGGAGGAGGAGAATACGCTTGATCGGTCGAAACCGACAATTTTACCACCAAATCATTCAAGAAGTAATACTTCTTTCGAAACAGGATCGAGTCGCTTTCCGTCAGAATTAACATCGCATCCTCCACGTTCTGGCTTTTCCTTTGATTCTTAGCAGAACGATATTCTCCGGTTGTCGTCATTTCCGCGGCGTAGTAGAAAATCTCATTACTCGTTTACTACGCAAGACATGAATGACTTATCATTTCACCGCAACTCTTTGTCGTAATTTTTTGCAGCAACTCTTTGCTTCGCCACAAATCTCCGCCGTAACTACTCTTCATAACACAGGAGGACTTTCTCTTTCTCTTCATTTATGATTCTTCCCCTCATCTAATGTCTCTATTCATAGGCATAATATAAGACATAACATAAAAAAAAACAAGTGCTCATTAAAAAAAAACGGCTGTTCATTAAAAAAACAATCGCTCATTAAATAAATAAAAAATGGCAGCTCATTAAAAAAAATAGCTGCTCATAAAAAAAATGGTAGCTCGTTAAAAAAACAACTCATTAAAAATAAAAACAACTCATTTGAAAAAAAAAACGGTATCAGCTATTAATTTTCGGTTTTCAGGCTATGTAAAAATATTTTTATGTCTTTGGAAGGAAGGATCTGAACACCCACCTCCCACGAAGATAATATTACATCAAGATTCCTAATGTAGTTTGAGTTTGGAGTCTAATAGTGGAGTGTCATGTGTCAAGCAGGCCTCACCGTAATACACTGACATTGACCAGTGTTAAGAATGGTGGGGCCCGCTTAACGCGTGACACCCCACCATTGGACTTCGAATGCATCTGAACTCCTGATGTAATATTTTTCCCTCCCACGTGAAAGAAAGGATAACAACCAACTAGAGATAGAAACATTTACCTTAACATATAAAGGTTTTATTTATTCTTATTTATATACAGATAGTAAGAATGTTACCTTTATGCAATGAAAACGAAATGGTTCTAGATCTGAATATTTTCGGACGACAAATTTGATCTCGCCCGAAAATAGGGGGGCAACTGATGCGCCACAAATAAATTTTCATCATCTGGCACGAATCTTGAGACAATATTTTGAACAAAAATATTCAAATCTTGATAAAAACTCATTCAGGGCTATGATTTTAGCAAACTTATAGTCAAACTGACCGACTAGATGAGACAGACCTAATGATGTCAAAGTTAGTCTAATCTGAGTTAAATCAAGCTTAGATCAAGTGATTAAACCATTCTTGAAAGATTTCTGGATACATTTGAAAAGTTAATGACTATCGAATTCAACGAATTTATAGTCGAATCGAGCGTCTCGACAAGAAAAATCCAAAAAGCCAAAGATTGCTCTATTCTGACATTGTTAAGACACCAAAATGTCCATCAAACGTCATTCGATCAAAGGAAGCTCCCTGGACCGTCTTATCAAATTAGTTCATATTCTTGCATTAATTGCACCCATAACATTATAAATAGAGCCACACCCTTCACACGAGAGGGGAGACTAGAGAGAAAACTTGAGACTTTGGAAAGGAGCTCAAGTCGAACATCATCTCTGTCATTGTCAATCGTCGTCGACCACCACCGACCTTCAACTATTACAGCCGACCTCTGTCGACTACTGTCGGTCGCCGTCGACTAGGACAGATCATCACTGACCTTCTTCAACTGTCGTCGACCACCACTGTCGGTCATCGTCAACCACTGACCGTCCTCAACTGTCGTCGACCACCACTGATAACCGCCGACCTCCACTGATAACCGCCGACCTCTGTCGACCACCGCTGAACAGACGCAATTAGTCGACGTTGTAACTTGGAAAATCTAGTAACTCTTTCCCGTCTACGAGACATGGGGTCTCTATAATCATCAACCTATAATGAATTTTTATAACAAGGTCAGGCCCCGTAGTTTTTTACCTTTACGGGGTTTCTACATAAAAACTTCGGGTGTCATCACATGTTATTTTCCTTTCATCTGAGTGTGTGTTGAATCCTCGTGCAATGCTAAACAGTAATTCATTACTCTATCGACACAAATTTTTTAACACGCATCAATAGTGTATTAATCTTTCAGCAAATCAAAAAACCTCTAAACTATTCCCAAATTTTCTTCGATGTCAAACTTCCTCAAAATCAAACCTTCAGATGCCCTAATTACCTGGCGTCAGTACTGAAAAATTGACTAATATAATTTAGAAAACAAAACTTATAAAGCCCATTCCTTATCCTTGACTTAATTTTAAAACCACACCACCAACTAGCTAATTACAGAGTACTTATGTCGTCACCACAATTAGTCCCACATTGGAAGTCTTTCTTTCTTTGATATATAAAATAGATCATGGATTCAAACTATGCAGTACTCGCTAGAGATAAGTGTACGTCTCCTTAACAATTAAAAAATTAGCCAATGATATAATTATCATTAATTAGCGGCTAATATTAAAACCAACCTTAACACCGTTTACCAAAGAATAGACACGCAAGTTGCCTATAAAACAAACTCTTGGACTCTTCTTTACTCTGATTCGTTAGCACAACAGATGAATATATTATTGCTAAATTGCATGTTGATACATATCCAATTGGATGTTAGGTGTGCTCAGGATTGTTTGAATAAATAATATACCATAATTATAGTATGATACACTCTACATCATGATGATAAGGCAAAATTATAAAAATATAGAAATTAAATGTTTGAAATTAAAAGAATTTTAAACTAAAATTAAAAGAAAATTTCATTTTCTCATTAAATTAGTTGTCCTCTAGCATTAAAATTTAGTTTTTATATTATTTTCACTAAAAAAAAAAAAAAAAGTTTTTTACGATACATATGGAGGCAATCACGGCCATAAAAATCCCTGTTATTTTTATTGTAGCGAAGTTTAAGTCGTTACAAATGTTAATACTGCAGAGACTTTTAGCAGTGATTTTAAATATTTTAATGAGTTTTTTTTTTATATATTTTTAAGATGATTTTTTAAATGCGTCTTTAAATAAGTGCTTGTCAAATTTTTTTTTTTACTAGTGTTTGTTATATTTTCAACCTTATATATATATATATATAAATTAAATGAAATTTTATTTATCTTATTTTTTAGAATAAGAATGCTAAAAGTATAAGCATCAGGCCTTAAACTCGAAAAAACAGCTACGTCTAGACAAGGGACGTGATGCATGGAGGAAGCGGATGAAAAAAAAAACCGACCTCCTCATGCATATTGTGTCGGGAAAACTGCGTCATGAAGGGAGGAAGCAGATGAAAAGAAAACCGACCTCCTCGTGTAGCTTGCATTCAGACTCCGAGCGCAATATTTTCTCCTCAAAACTTAAGTCATGCAAAATGATAACTATATATAGCATTAAATCTGCTTGGTTTGAGTAGAAAGGGAATAGCATAAGATTCTATACCCATTTATCATTAGACAGCTTTAAAATCAAAGGAATCTTTAAAATCTTTGTAATATTATGTCATAATCATGATTTCTCATTCCTTTTCTCTCCGAAAATCAATGTCTTTGAGCTTTATGCTCAAATACCAAATACTTATCTTTTACGTTTACTTATTTTTCGATTTGATGGACAAGACTTGTCTAATAAAATTCGTTATTAATGGCATTAATTTGATTGTAATACATGCTAATTAGGATTAACTTATTACTTTAAATGTATTTATCAAACACTTAAATCATAAATATACTCCTAATCATGGTAGTCATTATCTTATAAGCTTATTGAAATATTTTCTAAAAAGTAGCAAATTAAAGCTATAAACTTAGTGGCTTATTTGGAATCATTTGTCATTTATTTATTTGTTATTAAAAACATGTTTGCTTTGTCTATTTTTTTAACATGTGTTTTTTTTTCTTTCTAAAAATAAATCACCATATAAATACTTAAAATAATTATTAATTATTTGAGTGTTTTTAAAAATAATTATATTTTAATCAGATAGTCAAACATAATTATATGAAATCAAATTACAAATAAAATAAATTAAATAATAAATAAATAATAGAAAATAAAAGTGATCTTAAAATGTCCCAAAAAAGCTCGAGTCATTTGGGTTACATCGATTCATCGACCACATTAAATTGATTCTTTTGTTGATCAATAACATTATTATTCATCTAATTCAAGTAATCTAACTCGAATCTTGCACATCTTACTGATTCTACTTGGTAGCAAGTTTCATAAGAAAAAAATATAGCTCTTCAAGAATTTGTGAGTAGGGTTAGAAAATAGGCTGACATTGAGTTTGATATAAGCTATGAATCATAGACACAGATATAGGGACATAGACAAGACATGATATAATACGGTGACCCGACATATATAATTGAAAAAAATAAGACACAACATGGACGGACATATTTTATTATTTAATTAATTATCAATAGAGAATATAATTTTTTATAATTCTTTATTAAAGTCATAAAAAATAAATTATGTAAGCATATAATTAACTTGTAAATATAACTTCTTTTATAAAATCGTATGTTTATAGAAATTAATTTTCAAAATTAGACATAATATATTTCAAAAAATTCCTCAAATTTATATACAAAAGTTTAAAATAACCTTTTTATTTAATTAATTAGCTAAAAATTTAACATTTTGAATCAGAATAAATGTAGATTTATAACTATTATCTCATAAGTAAAGAAAGACTATAAATTATTACTTATAAAGCCTGGGTGGCTTTGACTCCACTTGACTTCGACTAATATAAGCTTCATTGCTAGTGTTGCAAGGTTTGCAGGGTATTTGGATAAGTTTCAACGAATTTGCTTGTTTGACTCCTAATCAGTTTGCGTGGCTTCCATTTTAGCAGGTTCAAGTTCGACATAGGTGAACAAAAGAGAACTACTATAGGTGGCTTTGACGGATGCAAGATGAATCTTTGATGCTCGGCTTCGACAAACAAAGAGGGAACTACTGATGCTCGTCTTCAATGAATATTGAATGAATCTTCGTTGCTCGATTTGGCATGATGAGAGAGGAGTGACTTCAACTATCATGCATAATCAGGGTTATACATATATTTATAATTTTTCATTTCCCGTGTTATGTTCTTACACAAATTATCTTGAGCTCATATCTGATGCGATGTCAAGGCATATACTAAATGTGTTTGAACGCAAAAAATAAATTAGACACATATTTTGCAGTGAAGGACCAGTTGTCAGTGCATGTCGGTGTTCGATACATGATGGACACGTGTACAATACTTCTTTAGAAGTATTTGTGCTACAAAAGGAATAAGTTTACCGAAAATTTAACCTAACTCCATAAATAGTATGAATCTTAATTATTACTATTAATGATAATAAATATGTTCAAATTTCAAAACTTAATCAATAATTATTATAATTTTGTGAGAGAGAGTGAGAGAGGTTTTATGTAAGAAAAAAAAACATGTTATTATAAATTAAGGATTCATGGCTGTTAGTTGAAGAAGATTATTTTTCAAATTGTACAAATTTAAACATATAATATATAATATGTCTCAAGAGAATAAATGAACTTAATAAAATATGAAAATACATTGGTTGTAGATTAAATTATGTGAATTTTCCTTAATTTTTAATCTTATATTAAATTTTAAACAATTGAAATATAAGTAGTTAAGAATTTAAAAACTATCTAACTAAATCATTAAATTATGCATAGTTCATCTAAAAACTAAACCCAAAATTAATCCTCAATTACTCAATCTAAAAAAAGTAATTCTCTTCCTAAAAATAAACTTTACTTTAAAAGGATTCTTGAGCCAAAATAATATTAGTACTAATAATAATATTAACAACAACAACAACAACAAATTGATATTAATTAATTTAGTCCAATGACCAAATTAATTAGACAAAAAGTCTTTTTCCTTGAGGTGTATAAGAGGGGATGGTCTACACCTTTATCACCAGTAGGACCCTTCTCCTTTTAAATATGGCTCCTCTCATGTCCCTCTCCCTTAACCTGAGCTTTTTAATTTCC
>JXCR01138239.1:189477-208409 GCA_002079205.1 Phalaenopsis hybrid cultivar
AATATATAATTTTTTTTTTATTTAGAGATAAAACGAGCCGAATACAAACGAACAAAGTGTTGTTAGCGTTCGACATGTTTATAATTCAAGCTTTAAAAACTTATTTGTTTTCAGTTCATTTACTTAACGGATGAGCCCAACAAGAGCTACTTAACGAGTCGAACACGAGTTGCTTGCGAACAACGAGCTTTTTTCACAGGTCTAGACTTGATATTTGAGTATCAATCATCGTAATCTTTACTTTTCAAAAACTACAAAAAACAAATAAGACAAAAGTACGCACTCATAAACACATAGATCAAGGGGCAGAACTAACCCCCCTTTTCTTTTTTTTGAGGGGAAGCAAATTAACCGCTAGACCCAACTTAGGAGAAGCTAGGACAACAAAGAACAAAATGATATTTCAGGAGTGCAAAACTGGTATTTCAACAAGACAAAAGATCAAAATGCCATTCATATATCACAACTTCTAATTAAATAAATTTGAAGATATAATAATCACATTACAAAAAAATATAAAAAAAAAATTATAAGTTGCCCCGTGGTTGCTCATCTTCACCGGTTGCACTCGTGGAAAAGTCAGTAACCGATGCAGCAGCGACCGTGAAAGTCTCAATGATTTCCACTAAACAACAACCGCGCAGACTTGTTTTATCATTCTTTATAATTTATAACTTCCAAAAATAAGCAAAGAAGAAAAACGACTCATGCATCGTACACTTAAATGTTTTCTATTTATAATATAAATATATATTTTTTTTTATTTATAGTATGACAATTTATTAAAGCCCATCAGAAGTGTCACCCAAGACGTCAGATAAAATTTATCAAATTCAATGAATTCAGATCTATCTAATCGAGTTGGCGATGAGAAGAGATTGCGAGTGATGGCGGGATAAATCCGGCTCACAATTGGATTTAAGAAATCCGGATCTACAGCTCAAAAGTGACGAAATGTGAGAAGAATACGATGAAATGAGAGAAAATTGGATCTAATGGAGCGTTGGATTTGTTTGGCTCGATTTAAGCTAAATCCGTGATTAAATTAACGTTGATATGATTGACTAAACTAAATATAAAAAATATCATACTTATTTTTAAATTTATTTTAAGATTATCATACTTATCAAAACATATAGTCAAAAATAAATTTATTTTATAATCTTTAAATTTGATTTATACAAATATGAAAAGTAAAAATTAGGGGTTAGATATGTAAATACAGAAGATTGGGTGGTGAGTATGTAAATGCCACTAAATTTTTAATATAAAATACATGAATGTGATTTAATATATTATGTGGATTATTCTACTTCTAAGATAGGTGCTGCTCGGCTTATTCCATAAATAAAAAATTTAACAAATTTATTTTAAAAAAACCTTCAGATTTTCTGCAGATCATCTGCTAAAAGGGGCCCAAAATTTTCAATATAATTTGTGGTGGTTGATATCATTTTTTTGAGCAATAAACACTAGAAAGTACTTTAATTATTAGCTGAAAAAAAATTTATTGCACATAAATACATTAGTTTCTGTTAGTTTTATAAGTTTAAAATATCACATGGTACTATGAAATCTGTGTTTTCCCACCCGTTCTGGCTAGACACAGTGACAGTTTTATAGTTGCAGTCTAACCTTTTCAATAATAAAAAAAATTGTAATAGTCACCTAGTTTTTTGAACATTATATTATTTTTCAACAGTTTCACAATTGATTTTGAATAAGTTCTTGCTGCCCCAAATAGGGAAAATATTTGCATACATAAGACGTATGCAGCGCTGCGTACGTTCATGGGTTATTCATGGGGTACAGGGGGGTTATATAGGGGTTACATCCTATGTAACTTCCCTGTAACTTACAAATAAGTTTCACGCTTATGTAATTTCATGGATATAAATAAGTTACACGGAGGTTACAAGGGAATTACACAGATGTTACAGGGGAGTATAACTCGGATATAACTCCCCTATACCCCTTGAATAACCCCTGATGTACGCAGCGCTGCGTACATCTTATGTACGCAAATATTTTCCCCCAAATAGACCCATTATTAAACACGTCTGGATGAAATTTGGAGAAAAAATATGAAGCATATATCATTTAATTAAGGGTAATTTACATACATACCATATAATTAGTAATTCCTATGCATTTATAAATCCAGTACCTAAAGTCTGATATTTACATTTATAACACCAATAAATGAAAAACTTATGCATGTGAAGGTGTATTTCGATTTAAGAAAAAAGTGAAAATGGTAATTTTAATGAGGTGTCAAAATTATTTAGTGTTATGTATGTGAATATGAAAGTATAGGGGTCAAATATGTAAATATTTAAGAGTTATAGGGTATGTATGTAAATGCCTTTTAAGATAATTATTGATTATAGTAGTGAGCAATTACAGACCTCATACTAGCCACTTGCAAGCACTTGCAAGCACTCTCCATTTCAGTCATTCTATATAATCATAATATACATAAATCTTATCACATTCATTTCTATCATACAAATTGTACACCTCTCATTAGTAACAAAATAAAATAAAAAAATAATTTTTTGAAAAAAAATAAAACTGAAAATTATCGTCTTCTGCAAAGTTTAGAAGGTAGATATGTAAATATATAGAAATTAAGTGGTGTGTATGTACATCATGCATTAAAAGCGCTCTTTCATTTCTTTATAAATATGTATATTATTAATTTTGTTTCTTCTCTTTAATTTAAAGTAATCCATTTTACCATTTAATATTTAAAATTTTCATTAAATTTTAAAGTTTTCTTAACCAAATGTAAATATTATATTCCAACTTTTTTTTTTTGGTAATCAATAATTCAACTTTTGTCACATCCATTTGAAATTAATATAATTGCATAGAAAATTATATCCCTGATGTACAAGTCCTCGAAGGGCACTTAATCTTGAAATAAATTAAGATGACTTTCGGTAAATCATATGTTTAACGTGCATTACATTGAAGCATACCCAATTTAAATTTGAGCCAACACATTGGCTGATGAATGTGTTAACAGGACTTACGAGCTAGAGACCTGCCGACTCCAGCGAGGGTCCCGTACGTGGGGCGACAGAGCCAGGACTGGTTACTTCAACTCGAGCTAGCGGAAAGGCAGTGCCCCGGAATGAGGCTTAGGTGCCAGGAGCAATTTATATGCAATTAGGAATTTAGGCTCTTGTTTCTCAAAGAACACTATCTCAAGCTTGCGGTGAACTTTCGAAGGTCTTTTGGAGCGGTGAAGTTTGACAGGTTGATNCGAAGCATTCCCAATTTAAATTTGAGCCAACACATTGGCTGATGAATGTGTTAACAGGACTTACGAGCTTGAGACCTGCCGACTCCAGCGAGGGTCCCGTACGGGGCGCGACAGAGCCAGGACTCGTTACTTCAACTCGAGCTAGCGGAAAGGCAGTGCCCCGGAATGACGCTTTGGTGGCAGGAGCAATTTATATGCAATTAGGAATTTAAGCTCTTGTTTCACAAAGAACACTATCTCAAGCTTGCGGTGAACTTTCGAAGGTCTTTTGGAGCGGTGAAGTTTGAGAGGTTGATTTCGGTGTGTGTGATTTCTCTTGTGCAATTAAGAGAAGAATTTGGAGTGAAATTACTGCATGTTCCAGAGGTGTACAGAGATGATTTAAATGTTGTAATTTGTTGTAGATTTGTCCTTTCATTGTGAACTTTTATGTTGTGATGAAGGCCCGTGATTTTTTCACGTTAAAAATAGATGTGGAAGGACAAATTCATACATGTCTGATGAGGCCCCATGATTTGTTGCGAGTTTCTGCTTGATATTTTGTTCTAGATTTGTTGAATCAACGCTCTTCTTTTTTTTTCTTGGCATTGTTTTTATTATAAATATATTAAAGCACAGATTTTCATCTCAACAAGTGGTATTGGAGTGAGAATTTTTTTTTCTAAGGAATTTTAGTGGGAGCAATGTCCGCCGATACAAGGTACAAGTGGAGAAGTTCAATGAATCAAATTTTACATTCTAAAAAATGCAAGTGAAAGATTTGTTGTATCAAAAGAAATTATATTTGTTGGTATATAGAATCACCAAAAAAAACATGAATTGATGACTCTGTAGAAATTGGACGTGTCAGATTGAGCATCCCTAGGTTTGATGTCTTTCACTTTTCGCATATGTTGTTTTAACATAGAGTATGAGAAAATTATTGTGAATTTCATGGCGTAACTAACAAAGATCTACGAGAAAACTTCAGCATTAAAAAAGTTTTTTTTTTTTTTTTTGAAATTAAATTTAACATGAAAATGTTGGAAGGTGGTTCGATAGCCAAACACTTGAATAATTTCAACATTGTGACAAATCAGTTATGCTCTGTGAGAATCAAGTTTGATGATGATGTCGGGGCAGTATAATTCTAGCTTCATTGTCAGATAACTGTGATGGATTGGTCACGGTGGTGAGTAACTCTTTGGGTGATATAAAATTAAACTTTGAGGGTTAGTGTTGAATGAAGAAGTGCACGTGAATATAGTCAGCGGTGAATCTTCAAGTTGTGCGTTGAATATTATGAACAGGGGAAGAAAATCAGATAGGAATACAAATAGAGCAAATCCAAGTTCAGAAGAAGAACGTCCAGGTAAACAAAAAGAAAAAAGAAAAAAAGAAATAGAATAGGTGAATATTGGAATTACAAGAAAAAATGTCATTTCAAGAAGAACTAAAAGGATCTAAGAAAGACTGGTGGTGTATGCCAAGGTAGGAATTTCTCTACAAATGTCTCCACATACAAAATCTAAGGTGACTCTGGTTTTATCCCTAGCCAGTACTGAATCTTGGATGGTAGATTCAGGTGCATGCCCCAACACATTTTGCTCTTACATGTGCCTTGCTGATAGCAAACATGCTCCATACACAACATAATGTCATCAAGCTAGGAGTCATTCAATATTTTAAATGACTTCTAATGTTTTTCAAATCAATTCTCAATCAACAATCTGGCAACTCCACTTCAAGCTCTCATGATAATTCAATCAACCCAAGTAAGGTAGATATAAATGTACAAAAATGTGCCCTTTATATTTGCATCATTTCACTGAATTATAAAAGGATATAAGCTTAATAAATATTCGTCAAGTTTTCATCAACTTCCAATTGGAAAAGTGAATCGTTCAATACATCATATTAGCATACTTCATAAGAAAAGAATACCAACATATGCAATATTTAAGCCCAATCAGACACAACCACATCTCTCCATAACATAATAAAATATGATGTGATTGCTTCTACCTAAAGTATCGAACAATGGCTTCATTACATAACATTTTTTAATAAAAATTTGTGAAACAATTTCTTACAGAATAAATCCAAAAAGAAAGAAGATCCAGATTTTCATGTTTGGTGGACCCAGGAAAACAAAATCTTCAATTCTTCACCCAAATTCTTCATTTTCATTGCCAAAGTCATATGTCAGCATAGCCATTTTCCCAACTGGCTCAACTCCTTTATATTTGGTAGAGAAGTAGTTGAACTCTACAATAGCTACCATTTCCTCTCTTCTCCATCTGAACTCTTCATAACCTTCTTCCTTCCATCCTTTCTCATCTAAACTGCCCATGAATAAAAATAAAAAAAATCAAAACTTTAGCTCACCAAAACTACAAACACCATGACAATTGAACTAAACTAGCCGAAGAATAGTGACTGAAACCTGCACAGCTCTCACACCAAACCTTCCAGCCATGCCAGGAAGCTCGTGGAAATCTCTTCTCACGAGCTGTTGTAGAAGCTCAAGCAATGACCAGCAAGAAAAGCTTGCCTCAAAGCAACGACCGCTTCAATGGCTCTCTTTCTCCGATCTAAGCCGCTCGCCGGACTCACTTTCTCCCAGCGACCTCTCCATCTCTCTTGCAGGCTCAAAACTCCTAATCTTCACCCTCTCAGAGCTTCAAATGGTGACAGGAGGATTCTCCAGCAATAACTTCCTCGGAGAAGGTGGCTTTGGGCCGGTGTACAAAGGGTTCGTTGACGAGAAGGTGAGGCCTGGAATCGAAGCTCAGGCTGTCGCTGTGAAGTTGCTTGATCCCAATGGCACACAGGGCCACAGGGAGTGGCTGGTGAGTCATCTCCTTTGATTTCAGCTTATGAGCATTTTGAAGCTTTGATATTCAGTAATGATAATATGGTTCTGTAGGCTGAAGTCATCTTGCTGGGACAATTGAGTCATCCACATCTGGTTAGGTTAATTGGTTATTGTTATGAGAATGAACACAGGCTTCTGGTTTATGAGTTCATGCCAAAAGGAAGCTTGGAGAACCATTTGTTCAAGAGTATGCATATTTTTCTTACTTTTATGAAAGTTTTTTTTTTTTACAAATATAAATAATTTGTTGTCCTAATGGTTTATATGTTGTAATAAGATAGAAGGGGCCTTAAAAATATGTTCTGCTTCATCTTTCCTGATTTTGACTTCAATTTGGATTCATAAATGGGAAAAAAAACAAATAAATTTATCCACTTTATAAGCAGATTTCTCAATGTTTTATGGAAATATTAAGAGGCTGTTTGGTTGCACTCAAGATTTAAGTTAAATATGATTTAGTAAATCTTGTAAATCCGGATTTATCAAAATCGAGTCTGTTAAATCCACAAAGATGTTTTGTATGCTTCAAGTTAAATCCAATTAAATTCTTTCGTAATGTTTGGCAATCGCCACCTCCTCTTATGTGAAGAAAGAAGCCTTCCTCCTTAAATCCGTATAATCAATGGATCTCCTCCTCCTTAAATCTATTAAATCCACTTGTTCATTAAAACCAATATTTACATTATGAAGGAGAAATAATGGATCATCCAAGTTTTGGATTTAACTCGCTATCATTTGTGATTTGCAGGATTTAAATTAAATCTTAACACAAATCCTATTAGAAGTATGCTACCAAACACTCTAAGGAAGATTCTGTCTCTATAGCAAAACCAATATAACATTTTGAAAGTAATTCTTCTAGCAAAACTTTGATTTCATGAAAACTGAAACTTTGGTGGTCATGATTACAGGACATTTCACTTCCTTGCCATGGCTAACAAGGTTGAAGATAGCAGTGGGAGCTGCCAAAGGACTGGCCTTTCTCCATGAAACTGATAAGCCAGTCATATACCGTGATTTCAAAGCCTCTAACATCTTGTTGGATTCGGTAACTCTCCTTTATTGAATGGAGTTTCTCTAGTACCTTCTAGACTCCTGAGAAAATAGTTATAATACTCGAGAAAATATTAGGTGCTATAATTTGTTGTCAGTATGTTGGTTGCATGCACCTAATATGTTCTCCTGATACTCATAAAAATTGTTCTTATAAGAAGTACAAAATTAAATTCACAGATAACTACAAGCTATTTGCAAACTCTAGCGTAAGAGATAATTAGTGGTATAATCCAGTAATTAGCTGGATAAAGATTGAATTATTAGATCAACTTTATCATGAAAAGAAACCTTAAACAATACGAATAAGCTGGTCAAGGAAGAACGTTTTGGGATTACTGATGAGAAATACAGCTGATTTACTGAAATGTTTAGCGCATTAATTATAAATAAGAAATAGAATGAGGGATTGTAAGATTAGAAGTTGATCAATTGTACTCCATAAAATTAATTAAAAGTAGGTGAGCAGCTTCGATCCAATCAATCACTGTTTGATAGATATTTGAGAGTGGCTGAGAGGAGGGCTTGGATCAATGTCAATAAAGTTGTCAGCATTTTGGTAGAATTTAGAAAGTGCTTTGTTACTTGTTAATAATTTATTATCAAATTTTTGTCTTTCATGAGAAAATTCTGTAGCAAATTGATGGAAATATTTTGTACTCATAAGAAGAAATAAAAATTAAAAAAAGAAAATTAATAGCTACGCAGAGCTTGAGCATGCTCAAACTTGACTTGTGTTTGACTTGTTCGAAATTTATCACCAAACTGCTCGAGAATAGTGTATTCATGTTCGACTCAATTGATATATTCTTATTCGAGTTCGGCTCATGTAATGCTCGAAATTAGCACGTTTAAATTAATTAGAAAAAAATTGTTGAATCTAGATCTGTCATTTGGATTATGCTCAAGAGATAGAGTGTAGAACCCAAGAGATTGAGAAAGAGAGAGAGAAAGAGAGAGACTGAAGAAAATAGGAAGATTTGTACCGTCAAGGCAAACCTAGACAAAACGAGCCGGACATGAATTAACAAATCTTTGCTCGTGCTCGATTATTTGTGTTTAACTTGTTAACTTAGCGAACAAATCAAACATGGACTTTTTAACTAGTCAAACACGAGTTGTTCGTGAACAACGAGCGGTTTTGACAGCCCTATTGACGAGTATGGTGTCATTTTCAAACTATACATAGATGTACTGTGTTGACTTAGAATATGCACCATTTCTATGCAATAAAATACATAGGACCAGATGACTATAGATGACTTAGACACAAATGTATTAGTTTCATATTTCAAGCTAAAATGAGCCCCAGACATAATACAATAAGGAGTTGTTCAAGTTTAGCTCGTATTTAATTTTAGCTTTAAAATTTTGCAGCTCAAAAAATTTGTTTGTGCTCGACTCACTTACTTAACGAACGATTCAAACAAGAGTTATTCATGAGTAAGACAACCCTAACTACCAAATGATTCATCTCAAGAAGACTAACCCATCAATGACAATAAATTAATTCTTGTTGTGATTGTGAGTTTTTATTATTAGAACTTTGATCTTGATTGAGCATGACACCTAACTCTTTAAAAAGACAATCTCTTTGTTAAAAGTAAGGATATTTATGGTATTACTTTTCCTTATCTTTATGAATTAGTTCTATCAATATATATATTTTTAATATTTTTATTATTATTTACTTTTCAATGCTTCTTCCAATGACTTTCTTTGCCAAAATGGACCCTACTAAAAGTTAAGAAGCTCAAATGTTTTGTGTGCCTCAGGACTTTACACCAAAGCTTTCAGACTTCGGCCTTGCAAAGGATGGACCTGATGGANAAATAAAAGCGACAATTTTTACCTTTTTTTATTTTTTAGAATAGTAATTAATCGTAAAGCTTGTGATAAGAATCTTCAATGAGCAGTGGATTCTTATATTCTAAAATTGCTACTCAATTTCTATAAATTTACATGTCCGACCGAATCAAAATTTTATTTTTTATATTTATATCATCAAAATCTTTCGTATCATATCAAAAAAATATTACTTTATAACTTTTAGAAAGTTTGATATATATTTTCATGCATAAAAAATAAGGAATATGTAAAAATCTAAATTTTGGTATTAGAAAAGTAAATGCATAAGATTTGAGTGACATATATGTAAAATTTTAAGATATTTTTTAGAAAATTGACACACATATATAAAGCACCTTGTTCATTTAAATATATGCGTAAAAATATATATTTTACTCTAAAAAATAATAATTGTGCTATAATGATGAAATATTAAAGATTAGATCCTATGTGTGTGATTATGAAGATTTTGATAAACGGTGTATAAATACATTAGAGTTGTGTATAAATACTATGCATAACTGCAAATGTCCCCAAGACCAAGAAAAATATTAAGTTTGGAGTTCGGAAATAAAGCTGTGTCCGGATAGCAGATGTGATACAACATGATAAAACGGGAGCTCGGATCTCCATTGTATCATGTCGGTTGTCGGGACCTCCTGACTACAGATCGTAATATTTTTACCAAAAACCATTCCTTTAACGACCTCATCATGATTCATTTTTCAGGCCATCTCACCACCNATATCTCAAATTTAAAATTTCATATTTACATAAATACCACTTTGGTGATTTCAATTTATGCATGAAAATGCATATTTTACATTTTAAAAATAGAAATAGAACTAGTTTTTTATGTGATATTAATGATATGAGTGTTATCTGTGTATATATAAAAAATTTGGGCAGGGGATAAGTAAATATATAAGAATTGTATGGAAAAATTGTTATATCAGGAGTCCTAATGCAGTTTTGCATCAAGACCTGTCACGTGTACAGACAGACCCACCTTAGTAAAAAATTAATTTAATATATAGGTGGGTTTGTTTGTACACGTGACATGCATTGATTGAAGTCATGATGCAAAACTGCATTAGGACTCCCGATGTAACAATTTTTTGAATTGTATGATATGCATATGAATGCCTAAAATAAAATTATGAGAATACTGCTCCCCAACGNCTATTTTCAAAAGAGAATTTTAAGCTACCAAATTTAATGGAGACTGAATAAGCTTACTTTTTGCAAATGAAAAAGTTGACTTGAATGTTCATTCTTAAATTGCCATTAAATTGTGACAAAAAAGATCCTTGAATTTATTCTTTGATGATTCATATTCATTTAGTATTTCTTCTCTTTTAGCTTTGATTGTCTATTTGTTGATCCCTAAGGACTTTGAAGACATAAGATTTTAGAGGGAACAATGAAGGGAATTAAGAAATAGAAGTTCACTTAAGAAGGCATCTAAGAAATCGGCAGTTTATATGAAATATCAAATGATTCAAAGGTTGAGATTGTTTTGACGGCTATAAGATATAAAGTTTCTACTCAAATTACTATTTTTTTTCTCCATCAAGTTCTTAAGTGTGTTGGTCTTCTGATTCTTTATCTCAAACGAGTCTCCACTAATATAGTGAAAACTATTATTTTTTTTCGCACTCTGTCATCTTCAAAAAAATTGACAAGATAATCATGAGAAGTATGATTCTAGAGAAAACTAGAAGAAGGAGAGCAATCCAAGTAACTCTAGAAGACTCCAACACATTTTGGAGAATATTAGAAGGAAAAGCTCCAAGGAGAACTCAAGAATAACCTAAAAAGATCTAGGGCTATCTATGTATATAAGAGAATGGCTCAAAACTATTTGAAAACTAGACTATTCTAATATAATCTAGAAAAATTTTTTAGACTTGGAGGGGACTATAAATAGGAGTCAACCCCCCCTCTCATTCGGAACCATCCAAGGTTCCCCAGCATTAAAGAGTTGTAATCACTCTTTCTTAGTGAAATGTTTCTTTCTCAAATACTTCTTCCTACTCTTCTTTCTAGAGTGTTTTGTGCTTTCACGTCTAGGTGTTGTGAGTGTTAGGCTGATTTAGTGCAATAGAAAAGCGTTGAAGCCACATGGGTGACTTGAGATAATTTAGTTCGTAACAACTGTTATCAGAGCCAGGTTGGAAGATATGAAAAAGATTCTAAAAAAGCATGTCTTGGAGTCCAAAGCCACAAATTTGGAACAATCGCAAAAAGAACAAGGCAGCGAGGAGCAATAGATTCTGCTGCATCCAAACCACATGGGAGGTCGAAGATGTTCATACATGGCTTTGATTCACACCTTGCTCGAGTAGAGGAGGCTATGAACGATATGGAGGCCTAGATAGAGGATTTAGGCCAGAAGGTAGATGGATTTAAGAAGGAGAATATCATCATCTGTTCCACAATCAGAGATATGATGCTTCAACTAGAGAAATCCTTGAAAGACCAATTAATAAAGATGCGAGAAGATCTAATGGAGGATCTCCCCAATGTACAACGATCTCATGAAGAAGAGGTCAAGAACTTACGTGACGGCTTAGAGGAGATACATGAAGACATTTCGCTATTTAAAAAAGTTTTAGTAACATCCACCAGCAATCATTCCTTCGAAGCCAAACACATCGAAGTACCAAAACCTAAAAGTTTTGGGGGAGCTAGCAACACAAAATAGATAGACAATCCTATGGGGACTCGACCAATAACTTGGAGCGATAGGGATTATGAATGACGAGACATGAATACAAGTTGCAATTCTTTATCTCTCTAACATCGCTATCACTACAGAAAATTGCTTGATTAGCGTCGGACATTTCTGATACTAATCAGCTCTTTTTATGTTAATTTTGATTAGCGTCAAATTAGCAAAGAAAAAAATTGACGTTAAAATAAGCATCATTAATTGATTTTATGTTTTCATTTGCATTGGATTGTTATTAATGTAAGAATTAGCATCACCAAAATCCGTCACTAAAAAATTACATCGCAATTTTCAACAATGCTAGGGTAACAGTGCAATATCATCAAAATAAGCCGACACTATTTTGCTTCGGCCACTTTAGCCAAATTAGCACTGGCCATGACCAACGCTAATTTGTGCCACCCTACTTTGATGATGTTGCGTCGTTTCAGCGGCTGCATATATCATATGCTGATTGTAGGTTTTATCGTCGGAATATTCCGAAGCTAATCTGATGCAAACCTCTAAGAAACAAAACAAAATAGCAAAACAACCAAATTTTAACACACCTGCAAATAACAACAACAAGTAACATAATAGGACAAGAAATCTCCAACATATTTACACAAAGATATCAAATTTAATTAAAAATAGACAGATTAAACTGTTCAAAGTTCTTGACATAAGAATCAAAGTTTGTCCATGAGGAAAGAAAAAAAATATACAATTTGTGTCGGAGGAACAAATCAAACACAAAACAAAAATCCTAATCTTCATCGCCAACATAAGCCTGACCCTCCTCCTTGACCACACGCATATGTTGACTGCAGTGATGATCAAGATTCTCCATCAAGCGTGCCAAATTATCTGCAACAATCTACTATCCTTCATGCACCTATCGAAGTTCTTCATTCATCACATCACACGTCTGGTAAGCTCCTCGTGTTGAACCTGTAATGAGCTGAGAGCTCGACCTCGAATGTTATCCCGTTTGTTCCTAGGTCATACACACTCCCATTCGTCTTCCTCGTTGCCTGTGTCCACAACTCAAAATCAAATTGTGCAGTGATGGAATGGCTACCAATGATGTCGATGGATAACGATGTCTGGTTAGCCATCTCCCTATGTATCTCCCAGAGCTGCTCATGCTCCTCCTACAAGACAAAATTAAAACATTAATTTGCACTTCAATATTCATTGGCATATTAATAAACTCATAAAAATATAAAATTATGTTGTTTTTAACTTACATTGACACTCCAAGAGTGCTCGATAACCATTGTTGTGTATACGTACGCTGATGTGTGAGGATATACAACTCTGCAGTGAATGGCTCTCGGTCAAGCTCCTTGGCCTGCATACATGATCATATAAATATAGGAGTCAATAAATAAATAAATTTTTAAGCTTTTGCATTTTGAGATAATCATACCAGTCTCCAGTAGTGCTCTGTGTGGGACATCAAACCTTTAATGTGGAGTGTGACCCCTCTAGCTCACTCTGTCATTTGATTCTGCTGGTTTATTTGTCTCTTTCTTTGGTACTTTGGAGAAGGCAATGCTTGGTTCAACTCAGTCCGAACTTCCTCTTCAACCCACAAGGGCCTTTGTCCCTTCTTCCGCGTTGTAATAAACCTTTCCTTGAGCTTATGCTTAGCATGAATCTCAAAAACCCGTTGGATCTCTACAAATTAGAAATTATGTAAGTTAGATTAGTATGAAATGGTAAGAAGTAGAATTCATTTTTAAACTAACATATTGTGCTTCAAACTCCCTAAAGTACTTATCCTGAGTCACAGTTGGGAACTAATTCCATGTAAGAAATGGCTGATCGTACCTACTCCGGTTGATCTCTATGTGACATGGGTGTCCTGAAAGGTATAACCTACAATTGAAACATTAGTTAAATTATAAAATAGAATAAAATTATAAACTAATTTACTGTAGAAAATATATTTGACTTACAAATCACCCTCTAACATGATATAGACTCTGTCGTCGGTGGTGTTAACCATATCAGATGCAGGAGTAGATGGGTTTGGCTCATCGGATGAGAAATATGAGCAGAAGTATGGTGTATGAGTGGGAGGTGGTGCCTGTAAGGGACCTGATGTTGGAGGAGGGGCAACAAAAAAGGCCGCTAGAGTGCCTGCATGACTGTCGTACATTTCAACACCAAGGATGTCCTTCTTTAGCCTCCGATGAGTGTTCCCCAAAGTCCCCTGAATGCAAAGTCTCTCTAGGGGTGGTGCACCTTCCATCTGTAAGAGAAAAAAATAGAATTACTTAGTAAGATTAGTATGTAATATAAGATAGAAAAGTAAAATAAGAACAGTGTAGAATGTTGATGCGCGTCGCGTCGCTGCCGCTCTGCCTAATTCTTACTATTGTTCGGGTCATTGTTGCATCGTAGAGCCGACAGCTTGTCTCCCCTTGATACACCTAAAATTCACATGTTTTTAATATACATTTAATGTTCATTTTATGCACATTTTTTATGATATTACACATTAAAAAAGGTATTTTGCATGTATTTGATTTTAGGTACAAGAAATGGATCTTTAGAGAAAATGAGGGCAAAATATAGCAAAATGACACAACATCGTATTGTATCATAGCGCCAGCCTTTGGCGCCATAGTGTCAGTTGTCCGACGTGATGGGCGCCATAGCGCCCCAAAGTGGCGCCATAGCACCAGAAATGGTTTCTCTAGAAGATGCAAAAAATTTGGATGAATTTTGAAGGGGTGCTTGAAGTGACCCTTGGTTATTTTCAGAGATCTATTAAAAGGGGTCAATGGATGAAAGAAAAAGGAGACTTTTAGGAGACTTTTAAGAGAGTTAGAGAGTCTAGAGTGGGTGTGTGAATTCATATTTGAGAGAGTTTGTGTAAGAGAAGAAAGTCTTTGATTGTGTAAGAAGAGTGTGGAGATTGCTTGAAGAAAACTTTAAGAATTGCTAGGGGAGAAGACATAAGATAAGTACTTTGTATTTGTCTTTGAATTTTTATTGTTGAGACTTGTCTTTCGATACAAATCATGTGTTTTTTTTATCTCTATGAATTCTGAGTAATTTTTCTTTCTTTGTCCTTGCATATGAAAATTAATCATGTGGGATGACAATGATTTAAATATTTCTTTTTATTTTAAAAATTGGGATGATATTTTCACTGATTTTTTATTGACTTTGCAAATTGGCCACTTGTGAGGTTAAAATATGTTGAGAAACACAATGACCTGGGAGGGCTATGATTTCACCCTTGTGAATGTCACACTCACCTTACGAGGAGGGCGACCACAATTTAAGGAAGTGCAAATATATTGGAAGGTTAAATTTTGATGGGCGTAGAATTGATGTTTCTAGGGTGACAGACTAGATTCTTTTGTCAATTCGACCTTGAATTTGGATCTAAGGGTCCCTAGTAGGTCCTATAAAGAGGGAATAGTGGGTAATCTAAAAGTGATAGACTAGAATCTGCTCAACACTACTACATAAACTGAAATAAACTTAAGGTTAGTCAATGTTCTTTGCTAGCACCGAGAGGGGATAACGAATAGGTATGTTCCTCTTTGTCACAATACATTATTTTATATTTTTAATCATTCAAATCCTACACTGATTAAGATCTCTTTGCAAGGAGAATGGTCTTTTCTTAATATTAGAACTTTTCAAAACTTTATTAGTCATTTAAACTTGGTTCTTACTTTCTGCTTAAATTTAGATTGCATGTAAATTTAGTTTTAATCGTTTACAAATATTTCAATACCATTCTCTTATCTTTTTTATTTGCAATTTAGATAGAATTTTTTCTAAGTCATTATGAAAAAGTTACAGCTTCCCCTTGGGTTTGATATTAGGGTTTTTAAAGAAAGTCTTATATTACTTGAAACGATACGTATACTTGCGTAGTACCCCTAGTGTGAAGGAAAGTAGAATTTTCATTTTATTCTAATACATCAAGATCATTTTTATACAACATGCCTAGATCCTTTTAGGTCTACCTCCACCTTTCTTAATATAAGTTAAATCTAAAACATCTACTATTTTAATTTGATCATCAAATGGTCAATGTTTAATGTGACAAAGCCATCTAAGATGACTCTATCAAATCTTGTCCACCGCTAGAGCTACACCAACACCTTCATGGATATATTCATTTGGCATTTTTTCTCTAAATATATATCCACTCAGACACCTAAGCATTCTCATCTGAACAACACTTAACTTTGTTTTAAGCTTCTTTTTTATAGGCCAATATTCTATGTCATAAAGCATCGTAGGTCTCAAAACCATCTTATAAAATTTTCTTTTAAGTTTAAGCTATACTTTTTTATCACACGAAAATATTGATGCATTCCTCTACTTCAAACATCCATCTTGAATTTTATTAATAACATCCCTATTTATATTACCATCATTTTAAACAATTAACTCGAGATATCTAAAAAGTTCGCTCCTTTTATAGATTGTATCACCCATTATTGCAACTCTGGCGCTATATCTACTACTGCTAAAAATATATTCCTTCCATTAAGTCTTAGATCTACTCAAACGAATGCCTTTAGAATAAAAAAAACAAACCTCCTTAATTAAAGTTTTTTACAAAAATTAATCCCAAATAAGTGGGTAAATTTTTTATATTTACGTTATTAGGCTTTATATTAGTTTTTATAGTTATTAATTTTGAAATTTATATTATTTCAATTATTTATGTTACTAAAAGGTAAGAATTTATACTCCAACAACACATAGTTATAAAAAAAATCTAGAAATGTAATGTTTTATGTGATTTGTCTAAGATAATAAACTAGGATTTTAACTACTATCAAAGTAGGATCTCATAATAAATAAATAACATTATCTAGACTAAAAAAACATGATTTTATCTAGTGAAGTAGAACTTTCATTTAATTATAATAAATCACGATCTTTTTTTACACAACATTCTCGAATCCTTTTAGGTATACCTCCACTTTTCCTAACATATGTTAAATCTAAAACATCTATTTTCCTACTCAGATCCTTAGATGGTCGATACTGAATGCGGCCGAACAATATAAGATGGCTCTATCTAATCTTGTCAACCACTAGAGATACACTAACCCTTTCATAGATATATTCATTTTGCATTTTATCTCTAGGTGTAAAACCATTCATCCACCTAACCATTCTCATCTCAACAACACTTAACTTTGTTTTATGCTTCTCTTTTATAGGCCAATATTTTATTCCATAAGGCATTGTAGGTCTCACCACCATCCTATAAAATTTTCCTTTAAGCTTAAGCAGTACTTTTATATAACATGATAATCTGGCTGCATTCATCTACTTCAAACATCCAACTTGAATTATTTTAATTATAACATCCATATCAATTAGGGCTGTCAAAACGGCTCGTTGTTCGCGAACAGCTCATGTTCGGCTCGTTAAGAAGCTTGTGTTCGNTATTTTGTTGCTTCTCAAGAAATTCCAAAATTGTTGTATGAATCACAAGTTCAAGATTGTTACGTAATTTAGAGTATATTTCATCATCAATTAATCACCGCTTTCAGCAGCTTTGAGCCACATATCTCTATGATATCAGGCCAAATCTCATTAATGTAAAACCATATCTTTCATTAACATTATAGCACTTCTCTCATTGGTGTCAAGTTACTTTCTATATAGACATATATATTACTTTATATTCATTGATTGCAATACACATATACCTTTTTGAATAACTTCATCACACATTATATAGACAAAAATTATGTTCATACCTTTTCATGCAACATTGTTATTTATAATTTTACAAATAGATCTAAATTTTCTCATTAGCCCACCATGTTTCTTATTATCTTTTTTCTAACATAAGCCATTGACATTAATAACAAGGCTTCAATAACAAGTTTTTAGCTTAAAGGTGCTCCTATAAATATTTAATTACCAAGAAGATTAATAAAATATTTGATATAATAAAGCACTAAAGCAATTAATGCAACTCTCAAATACATGAAGCAATATCAAGAACATGAAGATTAATGTTAAGCTTCAATTTTGAAACAATATATCGTGATATTGCCTCAGAATGTAATTAAAGTATAATCATTAAGGGAAGTTCACATTGATGTATTTCTTGATTGTGATTGAAAGAGATATTAAACTAATTAATCTTCCTTATAAGCTTTGTGTATATATAAAAACTTTATGAGAATCTTTCAAAGTTTTATCATTTCTACATTTTTATAAGATATTAATACACCCTTGGGCAAGGTTACAACTTCAATAACAACAAGGTGAGGTTAGTCCAAAATAGGCCAATTTTTTATATTCTAGAACTTGATTGTATAAAATTGTACTAGGCATAAAAAATATCCAATTGATTCTTGATGGGTTTAATTTGCTTCCTTATGAAATATATTATAATTATAGAGCAAGGCTTCTTTTCTAGTTTTCAATCAAATGTTGTTTCTCATATACAAGATTATGATCACTTAGCAAGGCTTTGATTGATCAATATTTCTTAAACTCATTCGAAAGCCTTGGAAATTTAATTCTTTCTTTTCCACTAAAATTTATATTCATACTGTAGGAATTGAAGTCTTAGTAGATTCATTTGCCATAGGCAAGTTTTCATGGCATTCACAAGAAAGATCTAATAATTTTAAAGCAAACTTACAACTCTTAGTTTAATGACATCGCATCACTTGTAAGTGCACAAGTGTGTGTTATTTTTAGATGACAACCTCTCATCTTTTAAATGTGCTTACAAAAGGTATCCACTCGTTAAACTCTAGTGAAAACTTTTAATTGAAGGCCTGATTTTTCTACAAAAAATTAGCAAACTTTTTAAAGAAAAATTCGTTGGAATTTAACCATTTATCAAAGCTCAAAAAGTATTCATGATAGAAAACAGTCTTTGTCCCACAAAACATGACCTCTTTGTTGTGTCCTTCTGGCAAGCAAACTTTCTCTTACGGTTGTGCCCAACTTCTATTGTGCGTTTGACCGCATAGGAATTCCTATGACATAGACTTTACTACTAAATTGAAACTGATTGGTTGCATGTGTCTTGTGTGATTACGCGGTCCTCTGATTTTGTGAGCCACTAAGTTTGTATCTACTTTTAGCAATAAGAACATTAAACATTATATATATATATATATATATATATATGTGTGTGTGTGTGTGTGTGTGTGTGTGTGTGTGTG
>JXCR01138239.1:208724-244686 GCA_002079205.1 Phalaenopsis hybrid cultivar
CATGATTAGGGTTGTTAAAAGGACTCTTTGGTCGTGAACAGCTCGTGTTCGGCTCGTTAAGCAAACGATCGGAACGCGAACACATTTTTTGAGCTCAAAATATAAACGAGCCGAACACGAGCTGAGCATGGTTCGCTCGTGTTCGGCTCGTTTACACCCATAATATCAATATCGTCATCATTTTAATAGTTGACTTGAGATATCTAAAATGTTCACTCCTTTTAATGATTTGATCACTCGTTATTACAAATTTTCCTCTATATTTATTACTACTAAAAATAAAATCCTTATTTTTGGTTTTAGATCAACTCAAATGAATGTCTTTAGACTCTAAAGCAAACCTCCATAATTCAAGTTTTTTTTTTAATTTTAATTTTCTATTGTTAAGCTAACAATGTGAGAAATTTGAGTGTTTCTATGATTTTTTTCTTGAATTATTTATAGAATTTTGAATTTTTAATAATTAAACTAATTAAAATATATTTAAATTAATTATTAAACCATTATCTTGTCACTCATTTCATTAGCAATTGATACAATGCACATCACAAACTCCCAAGGGAGTGGCACCAATAATTTTTCCGTGCATCCCATGGGGCAAACTATTATTTAGAATGGCTCTATCATGGTCATCTGTTACAAACAAAGGGTGCCATAATTTTGTATCCTGCCTCTAGTAGGAGATATGAGTTATCTATGCAAATCCTCCTAATTTGAGCTATTCTGTAGAAAAAACTCTAATATCCTACTACATAAGGTTCATCAGACTTTCCTACAGCTAATAACCAAGATTCGGGAAGCCATTAACCTAGTTCATATTACTTAGTTTCAAAATTTAGGAAGTAGTGGAGTGATCAAAGAAATTAACTCATTTGACAATAAGTTGGATTTCCTACAACTAAAAGTCGAAACAGATTTTCTTGAGAAATTTCTCTTTAGATTCTAAGGGTTAGGAAACATTAGAATGGGCTAGAGAGCAATTCCATGGTGCAGGTTCATTGGAGTTGTCAATGAGAAGACACATAAAGCTTTATGGAAGTTGGGGAAATCATTGGGAGTTCATATTAAGCTCGAGTTGGATTGAGATGCTAGAATTTAAGAATTCAAATTTCCAATCACGATAATAAAATTCTATTATCTTTTATCTATGGCAATTGTTTGAGGCCTTGGGCAGATAATCCCTCTTTTAAGGGAAGTAGAGGTAGGTGGGTTCAATCAGTTTGAAGACCCTTAGATGTTTCGAACAGTTGAGGAAGCAAGGAAATTTGTTAAGCCATTAGCTTTTTTGGTCAAACCCAGATCCCCTTTCTACTGCGTTAGGGGATAACTCATCTTCTATGTCAAGTTGGGCTCGATATAGAGTAGACCTATGAGACTAGGGAAGACCGATGATAGTGCAAAATTGGGTAACCACATGTTGATAGACTGAATGGCATAATGAATGGGCTCAACTAGGCCAATCAAGTGGTCATAATTTGGGTTGGATAAGCAAAATTAGCTTATATGATGTGGCTTAATCCCTAAGATTTTGTAGCCTTATAATGGGGTGGCTAAACTCATAGTCTTAGAGATCATACCACCCAGTTCAATCATTAGACAACATAAGTTTTCTTGGTTTTACTTAAATAAGATTGAATTAAGATTAAGTTTTTATTAATTTTAATTCTATTTTAATTAGTATTTAGTTTAGGCTAAGTTAAAATTAACTAGGTTTAAGTAAATTTAATTTTTTTTCATTAAGAACTAGCATTTAGAAAAAAAATTAGACTTATGTTTTAGATTCCAATTTAGCTTGCGTGATATTTGATTTTAGATTTAGTATTAAATTAAGTTTGATTAATGCTTAGGTTAAATAATTTCAGTCCTATGTTCTATTTAGTTTTGTATAGTTCAAGTTATAATTGCTTATGCTTGATCTAAGTGATGTTAATATTTTAACTATACTTAAATCCAAATTAAATTGTAAGTTTAATTCAATTAATTATGTTTAAAATTTTAAAGTAAGTTAGGTGTAAATTAAATTATACTTTAACTTAAAGTTAATTGTATAGTTAATGTTATTTTAAGTTAAGGTAAGCCAACCAAGCCACCCATGATTGAGCTAAGTCAGGCTCATCCCTAGCCTAGGTTCCCTAAGTCTCAAAATATGCTTGTGTTAGACTCCTAACTGTAGAAAGTGAGCTAGGGTATAGTGCACTTTACTTGGGAATGCAGGGCAGGGACAAGCCACCCAAACTGAGATCAACGAGCGACCAATGGATAATAGAGAGGATACCAAGTCCTAGTGACCAAAGAAAAATATGTTGAGATTTTCATACCTATTTTACACTGATTTTGATGATATTACACTTTAAAGAAAGGTATTTTTGATGTTTTGTTGCAGATACGTTGAATTATGGTCATTGGAGCAAAAAGATGCAAAAAGGACCGAATTTGGAGCAAAAAGGACAAAAATATGAAGATTTGATATTGGGCGCCGACGGCGAGCTCGACGCCGCCGACGGCGAGTTTTTCCCCAGAGTCCAGAATTAAATATTCTAGAAGACCGCCAACGGCGCTATCGAGGCCGCCAACGGCGAGCNAAAACTCTAAAGCTCGTTGCACAGAGGAAATTGAAGGCCATATTTGAACTAGTCTTAATAAACGATCAGATCCTTGTCGAGAAGGTCCATTGCTCGCACCGACCCTGCCAACTTTGTAAGGGTGATGTCGCATTGCAAAACATACTTCCTTTGTAACTCCTTCACCTTGTTCTCCATCAAGAACGAAGGATCAATGCCCTTAACAAAGCCGAAGAGAGTGGAAGAGTACATTGGAGTTGTTTCAAAAAACTGAAGATGATCAAAAGAACGAAACAAGTAAAGAAGAAAAATCAAAGCTCAAAAGCAGAAATCATGACGCATAAAGTAAGAAGCAAGGATTTCATACATTATTTATAGGGTAGACACAAAAAACGAAGCATCACACAATGATGAGTGACATGTCAAACACCTTTTCAAATTTATTCAAATGTCTTTTGACTAAAGAAAAATATGTTGAGATTTTCATACATATTTTGTACTAATTTTGATGATATTGCACTTTAAAGAAAGATATTTTTGATATTTTATTGCAGGTATGTTGAATTATGGTCATTGGAGAAAAAAGATGCAAAAATGAGCGAATTTGGAGCAAGANATTTAGGAAACTCTTGAAAACTCTTCTACAACTTTAAAAGAAACATTTGGAGGCCAAAAAAGGGTGTCCGCTGGGGGTCCGCTGAGTCTTTGTTGTTTGTGGTGCCCATTAGAGTCTAGAGAGTGGTTAGTATTGTAAGGAATTCTTCGAGAGATTGCAAGAGTGGAAGGAAAGTGAGAGATTTCTTCCTCCTTACCGCTTCGAAGGAGAATTCTGTGTGNGAATTTGGAGCAAGAAGGACCAAAAATTGAAGATTTGATCTTGGGCGTTGATGGCTGGTTTTTCCCGAGAGTCCAGAATTAAATATTCTAGAAGGCCGTCGATGGTGCCATCGAAGCCGCCGACGACGAGCACGTCGGTTCTCTCAACAGATGCATTGAATGTGGACGATTTTTTAAGGGACGTTTGGGCAATTCTTGAAAACTCTTCTACAACTTTAAAAGAAACATTTTGAGGCCAAAAAACAGAGAGGTGGGTGTGTCCACGAGTGTCCATGTGTGTCCATTAGAGTGTAAAGAGTGTAATTTAGGGTTAGTATTGTGAGGAATTCTTCGAGAGATTGTAAGAGTGGAAGGAAAGTGAGAGATTTCTTCCTCCTTGCTACTTCGAAAGATAATTCTGTGTGCTGTGAAGAAAGGAAGAGATACAGAGGAACTTCGAGGAGTTTGTTTGGGAAGGAATTAAAGATAAGTGGTATTTACTTATTGAAGTTTGTATGAATTTGCTTTTATATATAAGTTCCAAGTTTTGTCGTATCTTCTCCATGAGTTCTGAGTAGTTTTCTCTGTCTTTCTTCTTGTAATTTTGTGAAATTGTGATTTGAATTGGTTGTCCCATGAGAATGTTAAAGAAGTTGTGATGATCTTTTCAGTTCAATCTTAATTTGCTTTTAATCTGGCTAATTAATTTGTTAAAATATGTTGAGTTTTACAACTAAAGTGAAGATTACATCCAAGATNCAGTTCTGAGTAGTTTTCTTTGTCTTTCTTCTTGTCTTGAGATTTTATGAAATGGTGATTTGAATTGGTTGTGTCATGAGAATGTTAAAGAAGTTGTGATGATCTTTTCACTTCAATCTTAATTTACATTCAATATGGCCAATTGATTTGTTAAAATATGTTGAGTTTTACAACTAAAGTGAAGATTACACAATCTGGTCAATTGATCTGTTAAAATATGTTGAGTTTTACAACTAAAGTGAAGATTACATCTCAAGAATCATGGAGGTCAAAGCCCTTGGAAGTTGGGTGCAAATAAATAAGGAAATAAAATTATCGGGAGTAGAATTGGAGATAAGGTTAAAGTCCTTGAAAGTTGGGTGCAAAAAATTAGGGAAATAAAAATTATCGGGCGTAGAATTGGAGATTTTAGAGTGACAAACTAAAATCCTCAATTCGGTCCTATCGTTTGGGTGTTGAAGTGTAGATGTTAGCTCCGAAGTGAGAGCCAGTATCCTACCAGCCTAGCCGAAGATTCAGTAACCAAGCATAAGATTAGTCAATGTTCTTTATGCATTGTCCAAAGGGTAAAGTATAAGGATGCTCCTATTTGGCACAATACAATTTGAACTAATTCAATTTATTCATTCACTTAAATTTCTTGACAAGGAGAAGGATGTTTTCTTATATATTGAACTTTACATTAGAAACTTTATTAGTAGAATTAGTTAATTAAGAGTTATTAAAATTACATTTTTATTTCAATTGCCTATTAGTGTAAATATGCAATTTGAAATATATTGTTGTGATTAAATATTGATTTTTTAAATCTTAGTTCGTAGCCTCTAATATTACTCCTTGTGGGATCGATATCCAGGACTCCATTAGAGCCATGTATTACTTGAGCGATACGTATACTTGCGTTGATAAGTGTGACTTTGCAATTATTGAGTAATTTATACACATATTTATCAAATCTATAACCGTTGTCAAGTTTTTGACGCCGTTGCCGGCGATTTAAATCTTCTAGCAGCAGTATCAAATTCTTGTATTTTTAAGCATATATAAAGTCGTTATCACCTAGAGGGGAGATTAGTCAAGTGATATATCAAAAAAGGTTGATCGAAATTAAGGTCAACACCATTATAGAAGATGTCTAATTAAGGAATTCTTTATTTTTAGTGGGTACCACTAATTTAGCTAACAAAATATGTAATGACATAAGTGGGTATTAAAGAGTAAAAGGTAGACACTTTTGGCATTGGAGAATTCTTGTTAGCGTCTTCTACATCCTATTATAATATGTTTAATGTGTACTTCTTCCTTTCTTTTATTTGTTGTGGTTGTGTAAGAAGAATCTTTATATAGCAAAAGTATGAATTCTCTTACACTCTTTGATTTTTTTTAGGTGACTTCATTAACCTTTGAAAAATTATTTGAATTTATCTACTAGTTTAAAGTTTTTTATTTCTTTGAAATTGAAATAGTGAAACTCAAACTTATTTTTTTAGCACTAACATGATTTTTGGCGAGTTCACATAAACTAACAAAAATATTTAGATACTACAATTAGAGGGCACATCTCATAGGTTCTTCTCTTAGACTTTAAGGTAGTGTAGCTTGAAGTAAGATTGGTTCTATATCACCTATATCTATCATTTGCTTTGAGAACCATATAATGAAGTTTCTTGATAACTCACTTGAATCTTCATTTATCTTTAGCAAGTCTGACAAATTTTTAATGTTCGTTAAGCACTGAAGTCATAGATTTCTTTTTAAACTCAACAAGTAAGTAATTGTTTTCATAGATAAGAATAAGAATCACATGAATAAAAAAATATTAAATGTAGTGAGAAAATGATCCTAATTTTTTATATGCAAGGATTTATGAAGCTGACAGTACTACAACGCCAAAAACTTGATCCTTGGATGAAAACTAAGTTGTGTAAAATATATATAACTATAGGCAATTAATAATGGGATTCTATGCAAGTATACGTATTGTTATCAAGTTATAAAAGACTTTCTATTTAAGTCCCAAATATCGATCCCACAGGGAAGGTGTAAATTGACAATGATAAGTTTTACTAGGAAATTTACAGAAAATCAAACGAAATCACTGTCACTAATTTTGAATGTTGAGATGTTATCAAAACTAAAGTACTTAACTATTAGCAAAAAAAGAAATGCAAAGTTTAAAAAGTAAAAATTAATCAACTAACCATGTTTATGTAATGAAGATTTCTTATGTGAAAAAGCATTCTGCCTACTACAATGAGGTTCTGGTGAAATGAGATGAGATAAATGTTTATAATATGTATTGTGCCAAATAGGAGAAATTATAATTCTCTACCCTGATACAGTGCATATAAAATCATTGGCTAATCCTAGGTTTAGTCCCTAAATCTGTGGCTAGACTAGGAGGATACGGACTCCCACTCCAAAGCTCCCACTTCCCTTCACTTGAAGGCTAACTCTCGTTTTAGTTTTTAAACACCAAGACTGAATTGGGGATTTTATTCTATCACCCTAAAGATTCTCCAATTCTACACCCAACAAAGAATATTTTCTTATTTATTTGCACTTAATTCCATGAACAAACTTCTCCTCCATGAAATTAAATGTGATCCTCTCTCTGTTGTAGAACTCATATTCCATTTCTCGGATCATATGTTTCACAATATATTTTAATAATTCAATTGGCCAGATCGAAATGTAAATTAAGTTCAGAGTTTAAAAATCATCACAATTTATTTTATATTTTAATATTGGCACATCATATTATCTCTTCATTTCATCATATCTCATAGTAGAGGGAAAGATAGAGGGAACTACTCAGACTTCATGAGAAAGATATGACAAAACACAAATTTTAGAGTAGGGAGAAAGATAAAGTAAACTACTCAGACTTCATGATAAAGATACAAAAAAACACAAATTTCATATATAAAAGAAAGTCTATGGAGAAAGATAGAGAAAACTACTCAGATTTCATGAGAAAGACACAACAAAACACAAATTTCATATATAAAAGAAAGTTTATACAACAATAATAAACAAAGAACACTTATCTGAAACTCTTTCTCAAAGCAAATCCTTTGTAAAAACTGCTTAGACTTCATGAGAAAGATACAACAAAACACAAATTTCATATATAAAAGAAAGTTCATACTAACATTAGAAAGATACAACAAAACACAAATTTTATATATAAAAGAAAGTTCATACAACAATAATAAACTAAAATTTATCTGAAGCTCTTTCTCAAAGCAAATTCCTTGTAGCCTTTCCTTAGAAATACAGAATGAAGATATCTCTCATTTTTCTTCTTTTCCAACACTCTTACAGAAAGTTTCACACTAAATTTCACTACATAAACTCTAAACTATAAAAGAAAAATCACTAATGGACTCCAATATGGTGGTGGAATGAAGATGTATTATAAGGAATGGCGAAAATAGAGCGTGGTTGAACGTTTTGGAGCGAAAAGGAATCAATTTCCTGATGAATTTTGGCCCCAAATAAAGCCCAAGGTCGGTTCTCCAAGAGGTGCCTCCAAAAACTCTTCAAAAATCGTCCAAATACATTGAACCTTCTAGAAACGGGGGCTGAACCGCCTTTAGCGCTGTCGGCACTAGTCTTGCATTGTCGGCATTGAGTAAAAATTTCAGTTGTTCTGTTGTTCTGCGTCTTCGGCGCTGCCCTTGGATCGGTCGGCGCTGAGTACTTCTTCAAAACGTCATTTTGACTCCAAATTTCATCCTTTTTGCTTTCTTTTTTCTTTAAGTTCTAAAAATGAATAACCTCCAAAAAAAAACATCAAAATATATTTCATTAAGGTGCAATATCACCAAAAATAAGTATAAAATACAGGTCTAAAAATACATATATTTTCGGCGTATCAAAAAATAATCAGCATTTCAATGCAACACTAATACTAAGGAAAAATGAGGCAATTTCATAATAGGTGATGCAGTAAGCCATATTATTCTTTCCAAATAAAATTATAGTTGGGGGATATTAAACTTTGTGGAATACTTTTTTCTCTAGATTCCTTAAAAGATATTATTCAACTATGGAGTTCTCTTTCAACTCACCTTGTTCTTTACGGGTCATGTCGGATAAATTTACAACACTATTTGGGTAATTAGTCTCATCATTAGCTAAGATGGATGATAATGCTCTTGCACTTCAATATGTTTTGCATTTAATAGCCTGAGGATTCTTCTGATATTTACAACATGGGTGTAGTAATGTAAATCTACTCTAAACTTAAACTTTTCTTAATCATCCTAGTAAGTATTTTCTCTACTACTATAAGTGGATATTTAGTTACATAGTCTTGGATCCCCAATTTGACTAAAGTTTTTCACTCATGCTTTTTCGTTGCTCTAAGTTAACCTCTTATTGTCCTTCGTATATATCCACACTCAACATATCTTTCAAAATTTTGAATTCAAAATGGGTAGACTAAAACATAAGAGAAAATATAAGCAAGAGTGAAAGAAAAGTAAGTTTAGACTGAGATACATTATAAATAACAGTATGGTATAATTTTGTATAAGATAATTTTCAACTTGTAATTTCTAATTTTCACCAATTTAGGGATTTGAATCACGGTTGAACACTACAAAGAAAAAAAATTACTTATTTTTATATAATAAAATAGAAATTCTATAGAATGGCCTATTAGACATGTTTATATTAAAAATATTAAGTAAACAACCTTATTATATCCTTTATGAAGACTAAATAATGGCTTCGGGCTCCTAATCAAGCAAATGAAGTAAAAAAAAGAGAAAAAAAAAAGGAGAGTTTAATTTCATCTCCTTTTGACAGATGGTTGGCTTCTCTTAGGAAGTGTCTTATTCCAAATCCTATCTCTTCAAGTCAGCATTTGGATGCATTGTTCAAAACTTCAAAGAACATTTACTCCATGTGCCCATAAAGATGATCTAGAAATAAATTAATTTCCCCTCCACGTGTTCTACATTCAGCCAAATTTGCGTTTCTACTGACTAAAAAGTAAGATATTGAAGGAGATAGATGCATGCAGGGAAGTCGTGGCATTCTTCTTGTCCATGTTTTCCTGAAAGAGACTTTCTTAGTAGATAATATCCATAATTTCGGCTGCTGGATGCTCTGCCGACCTCTTTGCAGCTACTCAACTTGGAGCAACTATTATATCTTGATAACATAATTTATGTTAAGAGTTCAATAGTGGGGCATCATGTATGGAGTGAGTCCACTGCATTATACTGAGATTGGTCAGTGTTAAAATTTATGGAATCTATATCTAATATTTTTTTCTCAACTTGATAAATTCGAAAGAAAATCAAAAATTTATATTGGCAGCACACAGTTCTCATGTATTTACATATCTCAAACCTAAACTTCCATATTTTCATCTCTCTCTCTCTCTCTCTCTCTCTCTCTCTATATATATATATATATATAGTACNCATAATGTTAATTAGGAATAGAAAATTAAATATTTAGTTAACTACTTACTCGTTTTATTAATAATCAAAATTTCATTATGATGACTAGGATAGTATTTCAATTATGATAATTACATTTTTAGAGTGCTTATTTATGATAATTTAATGCTAATTGTACATCAAGAATGTGCAAGCACGAATCCTAATGAGATCTAACGGTCCATAAGGAAGAAAATATGACAAAGAAAGGTCTATTGACAGGAGATCGAGAGGCCCCACTTATCCAATTAAATAGAGCAATCTAAGACAGAAGGACAAAAAGAACGATCTAAATCCAGGCGGATATGACTTGAACGGACATATCAACACCCAAGCTAAACACCACGGGAATGCTGAGCAAATGTATCGACCTAACCCTCAGCAGGTCCAACTCGAAAAAAGAAATCGGTTCCATGTCATCACAAAACATCCCACGAACACCCCCGAGATTCCTCGTCATGGACAAAGAGTTAGCAATACAACAGAGCCTTACAACCATCCCGAAGGACCCACTTCATCAAGGAATGAGCCATCTATCTAGTTACATTGATCTACCCATTGCTCGATAGCTTAGTCTGGTTATGTTGGAAAGAAGTCCTCATATAGGGATTGAGGGTTGACAGTCAAACTAGGCCAACCGATCTAAAAAGCCTAGCTTGTCAAGCTAGTTTTGTAGACCCAAAGGTAATCGAATCCATCTGACTGGTTGCACCAACTTAGTCAAGCTAGCCGACTAAACTGATATTACTGAGCCAAAGTCTTGTTAGCCCAACAGACCTTGTCATAGAGAGTTTGCTCCCTCCATCGGCTCCTTTCCCGCCGAGTACCTTTGTTCTCTCATGCAAAGGCGAGACCTCACTCTCGGGGGATGAAACTGACTTGCCCGATGAAGAATTGGACATATAAGAAGGGACAACCTAACTCGACTAGTCCCTCTAGTAAAGAGAAATGTAGGAAGGACCACCAACCTGAGGATTCGACAGAATGGCAGCGAACGGTGACGTATCAGTCTGCACGTCAGCGACAGAAGAAGAGGGAGTTGTGGCTGCGACTTTGCTTGGATTCCCTGCACTAACAAAGTGAGAAGAATGTTTTTAAGGAATAACAGTGACCTTGCCAGTAACTTAGTCTTGAATAATAACACTATGAGCAGACACCGAGAAAAGATATTTCACAACCACAGTATAAGGGAGCAGATCCTCATCTCCTATAAGATTACCTAGGTCTAAGGGACACTTTTGCTTCTGACGCTTAGTAGCCAACTTTTCCTTCGCCTCCCTAGCTCAAACAACTTTTACAATGCCTGAATCACACCACAACGCTTCCATTATCTCACTTGCCAACACACGAGTAACTGTCGTTTCTATAGTATATTGCAGGATCGACAGATGACGACCAGTCATCATCCCCCCGGTGACCTCCATGCTCTCCAGAAGAGACCTTGACTCGGACACTGAGCGTACTATTGACTCATTCCAAATCCGNCGAATATATAGGTAACCACACAATTTTGATGTAATTCATATTTGTATGGCCTCGTTTTTTTGATGAATTCAAGTCTCAATTAAGAGTCTTGATGCAAAATTGTATGAGGACTCCATTCACAATGCACCACATGTACGGTCTGGCTTTAATGAATACAAAAAATTAAATAGTTTAACATATGATGGGGCTGGACTGTACATGTAGTGCATTGTGATTGGAGTCCTGATACAGTTTTGCAACAGAACTCCTGATGTAATATTTTTTTCTCCATTAGGCAAGAAAAGGTTTGGAAAGATGACTGGCTCTGGCGAAATGGCATAATGAAAAAGCACTGATTTTCATCCGGAGTTGCAATGAGAAGAGGCATTTCTTATGAACCACGACTCATAAAAGTGCTCTCGCAAATGCACCTTAAGCAAATGCTAATAGTGTAATTAAGTTTTTATTAGTGAATTCAAAGAAATGTTTTATCTAAAATTTATTCAATTTTGATCACTCATGTTTAGCAAATTTACATATGATCCTAATTTTTCTATAAATTAACTTGAATTTCTTTAGGCTTTAAAAGCTCGGTTATAAAGCTTTTTATAATGGTGATCACAAGAAATCAAGATGTGCATGGCGTTCTCATTTTAAAAAGATGATGCAATAGTTTTGTTTCTCAGTTTGTGAGTGAAGAAGGCCACATTGTAGGGAATCCAAATCTAGTAGAGAGTTATGCAAGAATTTTGATCAGCAGAGTATTGCACCACAAAAATTATTTTTTTTCCAGAAACTTTATAATTAAATTATTTCTTATAAAGTTTCCTATTTATTTTGTATTCTTTCATATTTGTATGGTTATTCATGTGCTAAGTGATTAAACGTATCTTATGTTCTTGATATGTCCAAATGTTAATCTTAATCAAGCAGGAACCTTGATGTACATTAGAAGTGAGATCTCAGAATATTTATTTACCTACATTCAAATTCAAATGAAGTGTCTTCCTAAGACGAACTAGTTGACATCAAACATGGTCTAATCTAAGTTCAAGGGAGCACATATCATATACTTAAAGCATAATAAAAATCTTTGAGATATAATGATATCTAAATCTTATAAATTTATAGTCAAATCTAATGTCACAATGAGAAGAATCTAACGAGCTCAAAATCACTTAAAGATGACCTCATTAACAAACTTAAATACTTATTAAATATCAACTGATCAAAGTGATCACCCGACCGAAATCAAACCAACACTGTGATGTAGGACCACTAACGTCAGGATACAACTGCAACCCTCAGGCAGCATTTAACGGATCACCATCACCCGTCCAACGCATAGCCACCGCCATTGTGTCAGACCACTGACTTTGGGTTGCAACCACCATCATCTGGCATCCACCGCCACGAGACCACTGATGCACGACCAACAGAGAGCGACCACCTACATCATCATCATGTCACTTTCATCATCGTTAGGCAACCGTCATTAGAGCCCTGCCTCCATGCCAGATCACCATCATTGGACTACAACTACCAAAGGACCATTGTCATTTGACCTGTATCAAGTTAGCAACATTGTGCCAACACCTGAAGTGAGGCAACCATTACCATGCCACACACTACAAGAAAAATATTTATAATCGATGGAATAACTGGTGACTTTCTTTGCATCAAAATTATTTTGCTAATTTCTGACAACATAACACTAGCATATTAGTTGGATAATTTGCAATGACATAACTGCAATATAATTAGTCGTTTTTCTACAATAATAACATTCTGACGAGTTTTATAGAGTTATAAACATTATATACCGCCAGTTCTACATTAAATGTTAACTGACAGATTTAGTTAGTTGATTTTTTAATGAGACCACTATTTGGCAGGGTTGAAACCAATGATTTTAATTAATAAACGACGGCTTTTGCAGTCAGTTTTGACATTATAAACTGACGGTGATTAAGTCGTTTATAACATAATTATCATGCCCCTCCCAAAACCCTCATCTCTTTCTCTTATTCCCCATCCTGCTGGCGGTTTCACCCGAATCTTCCTTCTTCCTCCCTTCGCAAAACCCTTACATTTCCCTCACCCTCTCTGAGTTTCGTCCAAGACCATCGCCTTCATAACCGAACCCTCTTCATACAATCACTTTTTGAGCTATTAATGGATACGCAAGGACGAGATCACAGCTTGCAGAGACCTGAAAATCCTATTTTTTGCCTCCTCCTACTCGTCTCCTACCCAAAACCATTGAGTATGGTAACTTCACGCCTTCTTTTTTGCACGAAGCATCTGTTCCGAGTTTGCTAAATGGACCGATTCACATAAATCCGGGATTGCAGGTGTGTTAATATAAATATCAATGAGGGAATTTGTTTTTCAATTGCTACAGATTTCCGATGGCTTATCGTCGGTGCTACGACAATTATTTATATATTAGTAGCCATAATCGACAGCTAGTCGATTGTTGTTTAGTCGGTTAATAAGGCGATGCATCAACGACACTAGACTGACAGAACACATGCTTCATTAAAACAACGGTCATAACACTTTTACAACTATGTAACGGTTGCTAATTGCCGACAGTGATGAGGTCGGTTTTCAAAACCGACACATAATCGACACCGAACTGACGAAATACTAGTTGAAAAAATTTACAACTAGGACACTTTTTTGATGTTTCAGCGGTTGCTAAATGCTGACGAAAGTATCGTTGGTTAAATAAGCCGATGAAAACCGATGCTTTGACCATGCTTTATGAATTACTCAAAAAACAACGTTGAAATGTTTTCAGTCGTACGTCTGTAATTTGATTGCATCGGAATATCAGCCAGTTTAAAAAATAACCAACAAAAGCTTTAGTTACAACATTAAAACAATCAATTTGAGGTCAGAAATATACAACCACCCGATTTACTATAAATAATCCATGAAATTAAGCCTTCGGAAATAAGGAGCATTCCGTAGTGAGATCATTGTTGTTGGACTGCCATCACTAGGCCGCCATGATCGAGCCACCATCATCATGTAGGACCACCGTCATCGAGCTGCCTTTGATACTGAATAAGTAGCACCCAACCATCATGTTGGACCACCATCTCCATGGTGAACCACCATTTTTAGGTTACCACCACCATAAGAGCACTGTCACTTCAAAGATGTCTAACCACCATAATTGTTGCCCAACCACCACTATTGTTGCCATCGGTAGACCCACCATTGGTCAACCACCATCATCATAAGACCAAGAGTCATGATCAACTCTAAACCCAATCTGTCTGATGTGGTCAGTCAACGCCTCTTTGAAGAGAATGCAAGTGCTTCACTGTAAGATTACAACTCTTAATCGCCTTAAAACCTAGCAAGTTCGATAAGGAAACACCTCCTTGAAGGGAATACATGAGTCTCGTTGTCGAACTATGAGCCTTTGTCACATCCAAACCCAATTTGTTCTGTGAGGGAAGACTGTCTATGCACATATGCATGTGCATAGGGATGGACTCTAAATATGTATGAGGTGTGGATATTCTATCTTTTTTGGGATTTTTCTAATTTTCTTAATATTTTTTTATTTTATTATATTATTTTTAAATGGAAAGGCTAATTTGACCGATGTCAAACCACCCTTATTGTGCTAATTGCTATCATAGGACCAAACTACTGTTAGTTGGCTATTGCTACCACTGTCAAGCTACCATGGCCAGGCCACCATCGCCAAGCTAGACCACCATAGTTGGACTATCATTGTCCGCTTACACTTGATTGACATCAAGCCAATATCAATTCAACCTGCAATCATTGAACCATTATTTTCATGTTGGAGCAACTCTGTCAGGCTACCACCACTATTAGACCGTTGTCATCTTACTAATGTTGAGCCACCGCTACTACCATCAAACCACTATCGTTAGAACACCTTTAGGCCACAAAAACTAAAACAATATCATTATCATCAAATCATCATCCCTTGACTACCTCTATTCTATATCATTGATGCACAACAGTTTTCACTGTTGTGGTACATTGTCTCCATCATCATGTCATCATCCCATAGCCATCACTAAGCCAAGTCATCATCTCCCAGTTGCTGCTACGAGGGCTCGTCATGGTCAAATTTTCACTATTGTTATGGTACACCGCCATCATCATTAAATCATTATCTCTCAACCATTATATTTGATTATGGATGTCTCACTATCACCACTGTCATGATACATCATTGCAATCACTGAATCATCATCTTCCAGCGGTCACTATGGTGGATCATCATCTCTCGATCGTCTCTATGTTGGGTCTCCTTTGTTCAATCGTCGCCTCTGTTGTGGTGCACCATCACTATTGCCAGATCATACACTTTCGACTCGCCACTACTGTCACATTACAACCATTGTTAAATTATTATCATTCAATCATCATCCTTTACTTATTAATACTAATATTAATGGATCTTTGTTTCCTTGTAGAAACTACAATGACTGACAATGACTCCACATCACCGTCACACTACCCAAACTTACTTTGTACTTTTATACCACACCAATGCTACATATGACAAAAAATACCACTATTTTAACCTTTTATTTGATTAAAAGAAAAAGAGAATTCATGAAATTAAATTCATGTAGATGTAAGATAAATGATTCGTAACATTTGGTCATAATCAAACTCCAACGAATAATTAAACTTCTGTTTATTCATAACAAAACCATTAAGCCGAATTAAATTTTAGTTCTGTCTATTCAATTTTATCAAAATTTTTATTGGTTCGGTTTTTTAGATTTTGAATTTTGGTTATAATCAATATGACTAATTTGCAGACTAATTCATCTTAACCAGCGAATTGCTCACCCCTAACTTCAGAAAGTTTCTTAGCCTAAATTAGATTTAAACACTAAATTTAATAAACTTGATTAAATTACACTCTTCATATGAATTCTCCACATCTTATTTATTGCAAATTGATTAGTGATATTAGGTAATTATGAAATTGATCCATAGCTCATAATGAATTAAACTTTTCCTGTCCAAGTGAGCCAAATTAACTTCTTTTATTTGTTTCGGTAAGTCCAACCCTTTTGGTTAGTCCCACATTACCAAGTACATTTCACATGACCAAATGGATTGATTAACTTTGCCAAAATGTGTAAATTTACCTAAATTGATCTAAATCGACCAAGTTAGATTTCTAGAAGCCAATTCCATTACCCTTTCTAATTAGCTAAGTGCATTAGTTTAATTAACTGCCTGAGGATCATTCTTAACATAAACTCTTTGTTTACCCAATAATAAAGCCTTAAAGCTTGGATTAAGTAGGATTAATGGGTTTATATCATTTCTAGAAGATTAAGCAAATCCAACTTTAAGGACTGTATCAGTTAAAATTTACTTATATTTGGTCATAGTCATTCACATCAGTAAGCTCTTATTGCTCATCTATTAACTTAATTGAACAAACCACAATGAATGAATTGATATAGTGGATTTAATCCATCTTTTGTAAGGAATCTTTATTCCACTCTAACATATTCTTCTAGTGTCGTTGAGCTTTTAGACCAAGTTCAGTTGTTCATCACCAAGGAGCCTAAGTTTTTACTTAAGCTCTCACAGTTAGTAGAATCCAAGCCATTTCATTAGTATTTGAAAGATAATTTTTATTTTCAAATCCTAGCAAAGGTATAAATTTAATAATAGCTTAAGAAATCCACTATAAATATATATTTTTAAAACCTAGATTAATCTTAGGAATTATAATATTAATAGTAGCTATGTGGCATGAACAAATGTTATTTCTCCATTATTTGATAGCTCAAATTATTAAAATTTCATGCGAATTAGTGGTTTAGTCTTAATGCATGAGATTAAGTTGGGGATGAAAAATGGATGCCCTCTTTCATGCACTAATGACTCATTTGAATAAATTGGCTTTTTATGCACACATATTGCCATATTTTGTTAATGATTAAGAATTTTCTTATACCTTTTTTTAACAAAATGCATCTATTCCAATGAAATGAAATTTTAACTTTAGATGTGTCTTTGGATCAACTTTAGGGAAAACAAATAGTTTTATCAAATACTAAACTTGTTAATTAAAAAAAAAATGTTTCCTATTTACTTTCTCTGATTACTTTGGCTATTTAAAAAATTTCAAAAGCCCTTTAAACATGTTAGTTGGATTAAGTCAATGCTACAAAATTTTTGGTTTAGTTGGAATTGCATTGCTTGGCCAAAAATTTATCTTTCATGTTTAAAATTTAGCCCCTTTAATCTAATTACAATGCATAGTCTTAAGCATTTTATCATAGCAAAATTTTGATAGAACTCTTACATTGCATGGATCATCCATCATGTTTATGAGAATGTTATCCAATTTTCATTAACAAAAATAATTAAGAAAATTAGAGTAATTTGGAACACTTAATTTAATTTATTAGAAGTACTGAGTAATTCGTCTCATCAATCTTTGTGAAAAGTAGAAGTTATTTACCTGCTTGCTATGCTTATATTGTAGTGGTTACAATTCTCATAGATCATTTGCATGGTAAAGATCTTATTTTATTTTCTTTATATTGATTTAAGTAATTTTCTTAATTCTTATAGTTGAAATATTTATTTATTTATTTCGTAAAAAATATAAACTAACTTAAATTGAAAAAAAAAGGATTCATTTTGCAAAATTTTCAAATAAAAAAATGCATTAATTCCCATTTACCTCATTTAAATCTATTCTTAACATACTAAAATAAATTGAAAAGCTCATTTTCATGCACCATGCCTAATGTTGGGATATGGGTGGCATTGTAGAAGTCGTTAGGGGCTTTTTGGTCCAAATTTGATTGATAATGTTGAGAAATTAGGACGGAAAAAAAAAAAGGAATCGACACAAATTCAGCAAAATACAGAGATATTTAACAAGGTTCGGCAAAGATGCTTACGTCCTCGGGCGCAGAGCGGCGGATTTTCCACTAATCTAGAAAAAAAAGTACAAGATACATAATACAATAACTTAGGGATAAAAACATGTCTATTTATAACCCTAGAAAGAGCAGAAAAGGAAACCTTGAGTACAATATGTAATTACCAAATTACACATGTACCGCACCCCCAACCTACATAAGGAAACTCCCCTGATTTAGACAGAATATTCCGCACCGCTCCGCTCCAGCATCTGTCTCTTATATGGTATATGAGTCATGTCTAACAGATAATTTATTGAAATATGAAATTAAATCGATTAAAAAAACTTTATAATTAAAAATTTTCAATTATTTGTGGAAGGGGCCCACATTCATGTGAGCTTTTGATAAGCATTTCGCATTCATTTGACTTGCGTAGCATGAGATATGCACTTTCCAATGTAAAAATACCAAAATTTAGTAATTTAAAATCCATATTAAACTTAATTTTACAATTGAAAGCTTGTTTAATCCATCCTAAATCAATTGGATGCCTAAAAATATAAGTTTTTTTTTTAATTTAATGGATTTCTTAATCTACTTAATCTTTATGTTCATCTCAAAAGAAAGTAATTAATTATGCAAAGTTGCTTAAATCCTAGGAGCTATTTTTTAATTAAATTTTGAGGATTTGGCAGCTTAATTAATCTCAATTGATTGAATATTGACTAACTCTACTAATATTTCCAAAGAAAATTTTTAATTTTCTTAATTATTCAATTAATTAAGGAAAATACGATTCGCCGCTAAATTTAACATTTTTGCATAAAATTGAAGTAAATTTCTTAATTTTTTTTTAATTATTTGTATTAGTTTTAAAAATATTTAACCTTTAATTTTGAAAAATTTAAAGCATTTTGAATATTTGAAATCCTTTCAAGTTTGATAGTTTACTAACACTACTAAAAAAAGATTTTTGGAGTGCTTATTTAAAGATATTTATAAAAATTAAGCTAAAATACTAAAAAAAATGCATAAGCTAAAATTATTTGGAGTGCTAACAATTATAGCGAAGGTGTTTTTATCATTGTGATTACATGTAAAAACTCTTTTTTGAATGGTGTAAAATTCTGATGTTATTTTGAAAATCTAAAATTCATAAATCAAATTTCTGCTAACTTGTATTAAATAATTTTGAGCATAAATCTTATTTAGAATATTAGATCTCTCACATTAGCTAGAGTTAGACTTGACTGACCTTCGTCAAGCCAAAACTGCTTGTCTGGCACAGCACGGGCAATATATTACTTTTAATAGCCCGATCCATGAGAAAAATTTGCGTATGTAAGACATATACGTCGGAGGTTATTCAGAGGGTATTGGGGGTTATAGGTAGGTTACACCTCCTGTAATGTCCTTGTAACCTATCTATAACTCCCCAATACCCTCTGAATAACCTCCAACGTACACAGCTCTGCATACGTCTTAAGTACACAAATTTTTCTCGTAATCTATACAACAGCCCACATTTTACAGTGCTTACACCACACTGTTAAAGGATATTATATCATGCATAGCCTTAACTACTTGTTTTTAATATATTCTGCCGTTATGTAATTCAGTACAGTTCTATTATGACGCCTAAGAGTTTGGCTTTCTACTTTCTTTTTAGGAGTAGCAAACATTTGTCATGCATAGCAGTTAATAAAAGGTGGAAAAAATAAGACGCTATTAATTCGAGTATATTAATTCTTGCACTATTTTAGTACTCGGGAGTACAACTTTTTTTATTTTTTTAAGTAGTGTGCATTTGTCATGCAATGTGAACTCTTTTTGGTAGTCGTTTATGCTGCTCTAATTTTGTTTAATGGTTTTTTTTTTCTTAGTATGTTGTCAGCATGCTTTATTGATTTTGTAGGAATATATATTTAATGTTGATATATTGAGTTTAATGAGTCTTTGCATTTGTTGAAGGTGTATAATGTAAAAGAATTTGACTAATGAGGCTAATTTGTCTTGAATTGCAATTAAGTTGATGTTGGCTTAGGTCTAGTGGAGGAACCCAACCCCTTTGAGATGTTCGGTGGGCAAAGTTTTAAGTGACCAAATAATCACTACAAAAAACAAAGGATTTTGCTACATAATTTTGTAGTGGTTTAAATATTGATGTCATAGTCCTCTTTGACGGTGATTTAAACCGCCATTCTTAAAGGCAGTTTAAATCCCTATAAAGAATGATTGTGGAAATCACTAATAATAAGATCGATTCACTCTTCGGAACGAATAAATTGAACCTAGCAGACCATTCTTCTTCACAGATCCCGCTTCGGTGCTCCGTCTGTCGATACTCCTCCCGTTGTTGTTGGTTACGCCGATTGTCGCCTAGCTCCCTCGACCCTTATCCAAACTCGTTCGGGCAAGTATGTCGAGCTCCTCCTTGACCGCCAGCTATGCTATCAATTTGGTCATATTAGCTTCCTAGAGCTCCGTAGAATCTTTGTTAAAGGTTCAATAAGCCCCAATCTCCTTCGATCAAGGTATACATTATTCTTTTAATGTATTTTTTTCTTAGATTATGTTGGTATATCATTTTATCTTATTGTTTTTTATAGAACCTTTAGCTCATATTTAGATTTATTATTGTGAATATTTTTAGGACTATATATATGGTCTTTTAAGTGAATTATGTTAGAAAACTATGCAATATGTATGTGAATGTCCCCTTAATATTTTGTATAAGGGCCCGCTTGGGGCAGCTTTTTTTTTGTGCGGCGCATTTTGAAAACGTGACTTTGGACGTTCGGGAAAAGCGTCATGATGACGTTCTTAAAAAATTGTGCAGAACGCAACCGCGGGTTGGACTCTACGGCCTGCGTTTCTTCGCGTGCATTTTATTTCGCGGTCCACGACTCCCTCTCTCTCATTTCTTCTTCCTCTCTTGACCTCGTGGCTCCCTCTCCCGCATTTTTTCTACCCAACCTACTTCTCTCCATTGAATTTGTGACTCCGATGGCGAGGAGTTGTTTCTGGTTGCCTCTTGTTGGATGTGATTCGTTCCAGTGACCCTTACATTCTTCTCCCTCTCATCTCTTTTCTTCCGCTCGATTTGGGGGTTACGTGCACTGTGTGCTCTGCGTGGTGGTTCACTTTCTTCAGTTGGTGGTTATTGCAATAAGCTTTCTATTCTTTCTCTCCCTGTCCCTTCTCTTCTTTGGCTTGATTTAGTGGTTATGTGCATTATGGGCTCTGTGAGGTAGTCCCTCTTCTACCTTTCCCCTCTGTTCCAATAATGTTTGCCTTATCTGTTCAGTGGTTTTATGATTATGCAAATGCAACTGTGCAATGGTTCTTAGTTTGGTTGTTGGTTTTCTCTCCCTCATTTCTTTGTTTGCTCAGTTTGGTGGTTTTCCATTTGACACACTCAGTTTGTGAATTTTGATGCTTCATGTTGCATCCATGATAGATTTGGTTTATGATTTTGAAGCTTTGTGCTTTGTGATTTCAAATGGGTTTTGATTTGTTCGGTTTGTGGGTTTACGATATTGGTTTTGGTTTTATTGGTATACTTACATGCTTATCACCCTAAAGGATGGTTTATGTTTTACTCTATCCGATATGGTTTCATACTTGAGGGGGAATTTGATAAGTGCATACAATTTGGTGTTGGATTTTAGAATAACAATGTTTTGGCTGCTGTGTATTTTATGAATATGGAATGGGATTTTATCAAGAATTTTGATATTTGAATCATAATTTAAAAAATGGATGAAAGAGGTTGCTAAGAATTTGGAATGGGGTTGTATCTTTACCTTTAATGTTTGTGTGAGAGTTTGGAAAATGGCTAAAATAGGGTGTTTGATTTGTTGTTAGCAATGTTTTGGGTGCCATGTATGTGGTTTGTTTGGTTTGTAGATTTGATCTGCTCGTTTTGATTTTATTGAGATAATTACATACCTAGCAACCTAAGCAGTGTTTCTTGATATCTTTGCTCTGTATGGATTGTGGTTTGCACTTTCTTCTTTGTTTTGGGATATTTACATACATAGCTCTCACAACACTGTTTCGTGGTAGTTTTGCTCTATTTGGTTTTTGGTGCTAAATTTTTAAAGGATAAAAATGGGCAGGGGTTTTATCGTGAATTTTGGTATTTGAGCGGGAGTTTGAAAAATGGATGAAAGTTGGTGTTGGATTTGTGAATAGCAATATTTTGGGTGTTGTGTATGTTTTAAATATAGATTGAGATTTTATCATGAATTTGGATATTTAAATGAGAATTTAAAAATGTATAAATTATGATGTTGAATTTGTTAATATCAATGTTTTCTGATGTTGTGTATGTTTTAAATATAGGTTGAGATTTTATCATTGATTTTCTCATGGCAGTAAGAATTTGAGAAATGGATGAATATAATGCTTCATTTGTCAATAACAATATTTCAGTATTGTGTATGTTTTAATAAAAGTCATAAAGTAGGTGTTAATAGCGTATGAAGGACTTGGAGGTCTGTTGTTATGCCCTTTGATTTCTTAAGGTTGCATCAGCCTTCTTCTCTGGCTTCTCGTATCTGTGAGGAGGTGTTGGTGTCTATGTGGAGGTGTTGGTGTGTAGTTTTGGAGTTGGTAGTTAGTGTGTGGTTGTGTTTCTGTGAAGGTGTTGGTGTGTGAAGCTGGTGGTGATGGTGTGGTGGATGTGATGGTGTCTTGATGTGCCGGTGTGTAGAGTTGTGGAGGTGTTGGTGTGGGGGTGTTGGTGTCTTTGTGGAGGTGGAGGTCTCTATGTGGAGGTGGTGCTAGTGGTGCGGTGGATGTGTTGGTGTCTTGATGTGTCTGTGTGTGGAGGTGTTGGTGTGGAGCTGGTGTTGATGATAGTGACATTCCGATTTTTCTTTGATTTGTGATATTGTGGCATTCCTACTTATGTTAATTAGATTTTTTATGTTAGTAATACAATGGTTAAGAAAAAACTGGTTGGTTCATCTGCAATGTGGGGTAAAGAGTAAAAATTAGTATTTTGTGACATTTGCCTCAAGAAGGTTGATCTAGGAAATAGGTTAACAAGCTATTTTAATAAGGAATGTTGGAAAACTATTATTAGAGAATTCAAGGAAAATAAAGGTTGAGAGTATGATAGGATGTAGTTAAAAAAAAGTGGGATCAGCTAAAGAATAATTGAAAAATATGGAAGGAAATGAAATGGGGATCAATGGGCTTGGGGTGTGATCCGATAAAGCGAACGATTGATGCTTTCGAGGAGTGGTGGGTAGAAAGAATTGGAGTGAGTATTTTTGAATTGCACCCTATTTTGGTCAATTTTTAATTGATTTTTTAAATTCAACTACATTTAATATCAATCTGTAGGTAGTACCTGAGTAAAAGAATTCAAAATACAGTGGAATCGATTATGAGTTGAAGGAGAAGTTAGATTGTATGTTTGGAGCTATTGTGGTAATGTGTAATAATGCATGTGCCCTCAATGAGATGGGGTTTGGTGGCGTCCTAAGAAATTTGGGAACTGATCAAACGGGTGAGTCCACTGAAGGCCCCAGCCCGGAGCTCCATGAATATGAGACCTCGAGATGCTCTAAGCTCATCGGATTGAAAATAAAAAGAAAATGAGAGTTGTTTTCCTTAGAAGCCAGATATCACAGTTGGTGGCTTCATGCACTAGTGACCCCAGCACATCTCAAGCAATTTATGTCTAGTAGATTGTGCATATTCTGGATACAACTCCAAAAATTTTTGAGGACATGTCGCTGTATTTATTTTTTATAAAGTTGCCTGAATATTCGACTCAGAGAGAGATTTTCATCGTGATGCCCGCTTAGCTACGATATTTTTATGGGTGCAAGACATTTGAGAGATATTTTTTTAATTAGATTCGTGTGGGACATTTCTATTTATTTATTGTTTTTCATTATACTTTGGATATTTAAACTATTTTGGACATGCTGCTATACTTGAGAGTTTTCATTCCTCATTATGTTTTTTTTTTTACTTTTGTTGCGTTATTTACTTATGTTGGTTTTGTTTATAACATAATATTGTTTTCTGGAATGAAAGTTTTGAACTCAAACGAGTTCTCGAACAACATCTCCTTAAAGTCACAAAAACCTAGCATCTTCACTATTCCCTACTCAATAGCTTGAAAAGAGACAAATAACTGTTGGAATCTTCCTCGCCTCTCACGGAGCCCCCAATCATTCTTTGCAAAGAAGAATCTCACGAGCCATTGTCTTATCAGCTCATTTGGACAAAAATCCAACGCCTTCTGCATAAACATTACACGATCATGCAAGTAACTAAAGAACCAGCGCAACCGCGTTAAAATCACCGGTGTTAACGTCAACCCACGACTCCTAAAGAAAACAGCCAACCCGATTATAATTGTCACCACCCACCAAGACAACTAAGCAACACAAACTTCGAATGTCTTCACAATTTCGACGAACTCAGGTGTTAGTGAAAATCGTAGGACAACTCTAAAGGCTGCCTCACGAATTGTGACATACCCGGAAGGAGGAGAATACACTTGATCGGTCGAAACCGACAATTTCACCACCAAATCATTTAGGAAGTAAAACTTCTTTCGAAATAGGATCGAGTCGCTCTCCGTCAAAATTAACATCGCATCCACCACGTTCTGGCACTTCATTAAAACTAACGAGGTTCTTCGGTTGTCATTTCCGCGGCGTAGTAGAAAATCCCATTACCCGTCTACTACGCAAGACGTGAATGACTTGACATTTCGCTGCAACTCTTCCCTGCAACTCTTTGTCGCAATTTTTTGCCGTAACTCTTTGCTTTTACGCCGCAACTCTTTGCTTCGCCACAAATCCCTGTTGTAACTGCTCTTCATAATGCAGGATGACTTTCTCCTTCTCTTCATTTGTGATTATTCCCCTCATCCAATGTCTCTATTCATAGGCATGATATAAGACATAACATAAAAAAAAACAAGTGCTCATTAAAAGAAAATGACACTTCATTAAAAAAAAACAACTCCTCATTAAATAAATAAAAAATGGCAGCTCATTAAAATAAAATAGCTGCTCATTAAAAAAAATGGTAGCTTGTTAAAAAAACAACAGCTCATCAAAGATAAAAACAACTCATTTAAAAAAAACGGTCAGCTATTAACTTTCGATTTTCGGGCTATATAAAAATATTTTTATGACTTTGGAAGGAAGGATTTGAACACCCATCACCCACGGAGATAATATTACATCAGGACTCCTAATGTAGTTTGCGTTAAGAGTTCAATAGTGGGGCGTCATGTGTCAAGCGGTCCCACAGTAATGCACTGGTATTACTAGTGTTAAGAATGGTGGGGGTCTGCTTAACACGTGGCGCCCCACCATTGGACTCCGAATACATCCGGAGCCCTAATGTAATATTTTTTCCCTCCCACGTGAAAGAAAGGACGGCAACCAACTAGAGCTAGAAACATTTACCTTAACGAATAAAGGTTTATTTTATTCTTATTTATATGCAGATGGTAAGAATGTTACCTTTATGCAACGAAAACAAAATAGTTCTAGATCTGAATATTTTCGGACGATAAATTTGATCTCGCCCAAAAATAGAGGGCAACTGATGCGCCACAAACAATTTTTCATCATCTGGCACGAATCTTGAGGTAATATTTTGAACAAGAAATATTCAAATTTTGCTAAAAAGTCACTCGGGCTATGATTTTAGCAAACTTATAGTCAAACTGACCGACTCGATGAGTTAGACCTAATGATATCAAAGTTAGTCTAATGTGAGTTAAATTAAGCTTAGATCAAGTGATTAAACCATTCTTGAAAGATTTTCGGACACATTTGAAAGGTCAAATGACTGTCGAATTTAGCGAATTTATTGTCGAATCAAGCATCTCGACAGGAAAAATCCAAAAAGCTCAAGATTGCTCAATTTTGATATTGTTAAGGCACTAAAATGCCCATCAAACGTCATTCGATTGAGGAAAGCTCTCTGGACCGTTCTATCAAAATAGTTCATATTCATGCATTAATTGCAACCAGAAAACTATAAATAGAGCCACACCCTTCACATGAGAGGGGGGGCTGGAGAGAAAACTTGAGGCTTTGAGAAAGAGCTCAAGTCCAACACCATCCCTGCCATCGTCGATCGTCGTCGACCACCACCGGCCTTCAGCGATTACCGCCGACCTCCGTCGACCACTGTCAGTCGTCGTCGACTACGACAGATCATCACTGACTGTCTTCAACTGCCGTCGACCAGCGCTGTCAGTTTCCATCAACCACCGACCGTCCTCGACTGCCGCCAACCACCGCTGATCACCGTCGACCTCCGTCGACCACCGCTGACCAGACGCCGTCAGTCGATGTTGTAACTTGGAAAATCTTGTAACTTATTCCCGTCTGTGAGACATGGTGTCTCTATAATCATCAACCTATAATGAATTTTTATAACAAGGTCAAACCCTGTAGTTTTTTCTCTTTACGGGGTTTCCACGTAAAAACGTATGGTGTCATCACATGTTATTTCCCTTTCATCTGAGTGTGTGTTGAAATATCGTGCAACTCTAAGACGATAATTCATTACTCTACCACCGCAAATTTTCTAGCACGCATCAACAGTGTATTAATCTTTCAGCAAATCAAAAAACCTCTAAATTATTCCTAAATTTTCTTCGATGTCAAACTTTCTCAAAATCAAACCTTTAGATGCCCTAATTACCTGGCGTCAGTACTGAAAAATTCATCAATATAATTTAGAAAACAAAACTTATAAAGCCCATTCCTTATCCTTGACTTAATTTTAAAACCACACCACCAACTAGCTAATTACAGAGTACTTATGTCGTCATCACAATTAGTCCCACATTGGAAGTTTTTCTTTCTTTGATATATAAAATAGATCATGGATTCAAACTATGCAGTACTCGTTAGAGATAAGTGTACGTCTCCTTAACAATTAAAAAATTGTCTAATGATATAATTATCATTAATTAGCGGCTAATATTAAAACCAACCTTAACACCGTTTACCAAAGAATAGACGCGCAAGTTGCCTATAAAACAAACTCTAACTCTTCTTTACTCTGATTCGTTAGCACAACAGGTGAATATATTATTGCTAAATTGCATGTTGATACATATCCAATTGGATGTTAGGTGTGCTCAGGATTGTTGGAATAAATAATATACCATAATTATAGTATGATACACTATACATCATGATAATAAGGCAAAATTATAAAAATATAGAAATTAAATGTTTGAGATTAATAGATTTTTAAACTAAAATCAAAAGGAAATTTCATTTTCTTATTAAATTAATTATCCTCTATTATTTAAATTTAGTTTTTATATTATTTTCACTAAAAAAAAAGTTTTTTTACGATACCTATATAGGCAATCACGGTCATAAAAATTCCTGTTATTTTCATTTTAGCGAAGTTTAAATCGTTGCAAATGTTAATGCTTCAAAGACTTTTAGCAGTGATTTTAAATATTTTAATGAGTTTTTTTTAATATTCTTAAGATGATTTTTTAAAAGTATCTTTAAATAAGTGCTTGTCAAAAACTTTTTTTTACTAGTGTTTATTATATTTTCAACCTTATATATATAAAGAAAATTAAATGAAATTTTATTCATCTTATTTCTTAAAATTAGAATGCTAAAAGTATAAGCATAAGACCTTAAACTCGAAAAAACAGCTACGTCTAAACAAGGGACATGATGCATGGAGGAAGCGGAGGAAAAAAAAACCGACCTCCTCATGCATATTGTGTCGGGAAAACGGCGTCATGAACGGAGGAAGCAGATGAAAAGAAAACTGACCTCCTCGTGTAGCTTGCATTCAGACTCCGAGCGCAATATTTTCTCCTCAAACTTAAATCAGGCGAAATGATAACTATATATATTTAGGTTAGGTGAGCACTATAATTCGGCCTCTCATGATTATTACTTTTTTTATTCAACCAATAAAGTATACATTAAAAATCATTTAACTAACTATCTTAATAAATTTTTAACTATTCCAAAAAATTAGCATTAAATCTGCTTGGTTTGAGTAAAAAGGGAAAAGCATAAGATTCTATACCCATTCATCGTAAGACAGCTACAAAATCTAAGGAATCTTAAAAATCTTTGTAATATTATGTCAAAGTCATGATTTCTCATTCCTTTTTTCTCCGAAAATCAATGTCTTTTAGCTTTATGCTCAATTACTTATCCATTCCGTTTACTTATTTTTCGTTTTGATGGACAAGACTTGTCTAATAAAATTTGTTATTAATGGCATTAATTTGATTGTAATACATGCTAATTAGGAATAACTTATTACTTTAAATATATTTATCAAACTCTTAAATGATAAATTTAAGCATAATCTTGGTACCATTATCTTATAAGCTTATTAAAATATTTTCTAAGAAGTGGCAAAATAAAGCTATAAATTTAGTGGATAATCAATTCTATTATTTATTTTTTTTTATTAAAAATATGTTTGCTTTGTCCATTTTTTTAACATATGTTTACTTCTTTATATAAATAAATCACCATTTTTTAGAAAAAAAAATATTTAAAATAGCTATTAATTATTTGAGTGTTTTTAAAAATAATTATATTTTAATCAGATAGTCAAACATAACTTATATCAAATCAAATTACAAATAAAATAAATAAATTAATAAATAAATAATAGAAAAAAAAGTGATCTCAAAATGTCCCCAAAAAGCTCGAGTCATTAGGGTTACATCGATTCATCGGACACATTAAATTGATTATTTTGTTGATTAATAGCATTATTATTCATCTAATTCAAGTAATCTAACTCAAATCTTGCACATCTTACCGATTCTACTTGGTAGCAAGTTTCATAACAAAAAAAATAGCTCTTCAACAATTTGAGACTAGGGTTAGAAAATAGGCGGACATTGAGTTTGATATAAGCTATGAATCATAGACACAGATATAGGGACAAAGACAATACATGATACAATATGGTAACCCGACACATGTAATTGAAAAAAGTAAGACACAACATGCACTGACATATTTTGTTATTTAATTAATTTTTAATAGAGAATATAATTTTTTATAATTATTTATTAAAGTCATCAAAAATAAATTATGCAAGCATATACTTAACTTGTAAATATAACTTCTTTTATAAAATCGTATTTTTATGGAAATTAATTTTCAAAATTAGACTTATAATCCTCAAATTTATATACAAAAATTTAAAATAAACTTTTTATTTAATTAATTAGCTAAAAATTTAACATTTTGAATGAGAATAAGTGTAGATTAATAACTATTATCTCATCAAGTAAAGAAAGACTATAAATTATTACTTATAAAACCTGGGTGTCTTTGACTCCACTTGACTTCGACTAATACAAGCTTCATTGCTAGTGTTGCAAAGTTAGCAGGGTATTTGGATAAGCTTCAATGAACTTGCTACTTTGACTCCTAATCAGCTTGCGTGGCTTCCATTTTAGCATGTTCAAGTTCGACATAGGTGAACAAAAGAGAACTACTATAGATGGCTTTGACGGATACAAGATGAATCTTTGATGCTCGGCTTCGACAAACAAAGAGGGAACTACTGATGCTCGTCTTCAATGAATATTCAATGAATCTTCGATGCTCGATTTAACATGATGAGAGAGGAGTGACTTCAACTATCATGCATACTTAGGGTTATACATATATTTATAATTTTCCATTTCCCGTGTTATGTTCTTACACAAATTATCTTGAGCTTATATCTAATGCGATGTCGAGGCATATACTAAATGTGTTTGAACGCAAAAAATAATTAGACATATTTTGCAGTGAAGGACCAGTTGTCAGTGCATGTCGGTGTTCGATACATGTTGGACACGTGTACAATACTTTTTTAGAAGTATTTGTGCTACAAAAGGAATAAGTTTACCCAAAATTTAACCTAACTCCATAAATAGTAGGAATCTTAATTATTACTATTAATGATAATAAATATGTTTAAATTTCAAAACTTAATCAATAATTATTATAATTTATTGAGAGAGAGTGAGAGAGGTTTTATGTAAGGAAAAAAAAACATGTTATTATAAATTAAGGATTCATGGCTAGTAGTTGAAGAAGATTATTTTTCAAATTGTACAAATTTAAACATATAATATATGATCTGTCTCAAGAGAATAAATGAACTTAATAAAATATGAAAATACATTGGTTGTAGATTAAATTATGTGAATTTTGCTTAATTTTTAATCTTATATTAAATTTTAAACAATTGAAATATAAGTAGTTAAGAATTTAAAAACTATCTAACTAAATTATTAAATTATGCATAATTCATCTAAAAATAAAGCCAAAATTAATCCTCTTTTACTCAATCTAAAAAAGGAAATTCTCTTCCTAAAAATAAACTTTACTTTAAAAGGATTCTTGAGCCAAAATAATATTAGTACTAATAATAATATTAACAACAACAACAACAACAAATTGATATTAATTAATTTAGTCCAATGGCCAAATTAATTAGACAAAAAGTCTTTTTCCTTGAGGGGATGGTCTACACCTTTATCACCAGTAGGACCCTTCTCCTTTTAAATATGGCTCCTCTCATGTCCCTCTCCCTTAACCTGAGCTTTTTAATTTCCTCCACAGCTGCTCTGCCCTCTTCCATCCTCCATTAGCAGAAAAAGAAAGCTTTTCAACCCTCAACTTGCTGTAAATCAAGCTAACCCAAAAAAAATCAGAAAAAAACAAAAAAATGGTAGGTTCCTCTTTCCTTCTTCTCTTCCTATCTTTATTCAGTAATTTAATTCTGATAAATATGCATTTTTGCTATAAAAAAATGATTTTCATGGCAGGAAGAAGGCTATGAAGGAGAGAGATGGATTGGCTATGTGGATTGGAGAGGAAGACCAGCTCTGAAAAGAAAACATGGTGGAATGGTTGCTGCCTCCTTTGTCTTAGGTATGAATTTAATGAATTTTGATAATTTATAAGAGGTTTATATCTAAACATCAGAGTTATTTTTATTATTATTATTTTTTTGTTAATTATAAATAGAAGAAGTATAATATTTTTTTTTCTTCATCTTCATCTTTGGAAAATGAAAACAATCTCTAATTTGAGAAAGATTATTACGTCCGTCGCCTGGACGCCAAGCTGCTTCTGAGTGACGTTCGTGATACAGCGGAAGTCCATCGCTCGGACGCAACTCGTCATCCGGGCGACGGGCGGAAGTAATAATTTTTTCTTATTTGGAGCCTTTTAAGTTTTTCATACTGAAACATGTGACCCAACTTTCTTGGGACTTTTAAGGCTATCACAGCCCTATTGATCTATTTGACTTTTTGTTGAATAGATGAAGATCTCGCTTCTTCTTCTTCCTCTCTGAAAGTTAAATCTTTGTTCAGAATACAAGAAATATAAATAAGTGTCAATTTTATTGTTTTTTAATATAAAAACTAACTTATTTTCGAAAATAAGAGAAGTACAATAATTAACACTTAATTTTTCACATAAATTGATTTAAACCAAAATTATTATATTTTCTTAACACTTTTTCTATAAATAAATAACCAAATAATCCCTTGCAAGCTTTAAAATTAGATTATTTTCTTTTTCTTTTCGAAAAATGAGTGAAAATAAAGACTCAATTTTATTATATCTACTCCCCCAACTTTTCCTATCATTGTTATTAAAATAATTAAACACAAAATTAAACCATAATTAACAAATTAATTAACAAATGTAGCGGTGGAGATAATGGANTTCCTTTGTCTTAGGTATGAATTTAATGAATTTTGATAATTTATAAAAGGTTTATATCTAAACATCAGAGTTATTTTTATTTTATTTATTTTTTTTTTGTTAATTACAAATAGAAAAAGTATAATATTTGTTTTTCATCATCTTCTTCTTTGGAAAATGAAAACAATCTCTAATTTGGGAGAGATTATTACGTCCGTCGCCTGGACGCCGAGCTTTGTCTGAGCGACGATCGTGATACAGCGGAAGTCCATCGCTCGGACGCAGCTCGGCATCCTGCCGACGAGCAGACGTAATAATTTTTCCTAATTTGGAGCCTTTTAAGTTTTTCATACTGAAACATGTGACCCAACTTACTTGGGACTTTTAAGGCTATCACAGCCCTATTGATCTATTTGACTTTTTGTTGAATAGATGAAGATCTCGCTTCTTCTTCTTCCTCCTCTCTGAAAGTTAAATCTTTGTTCAGAATACAAAAAATATAATTTAAATTAAGAATTGCTGCATGCCAAAAACTGGTAAATAAGTGTCAATTTTATTGTTTTTTAATTTAAAAACTAACTTATTTTCGAAAATAAGAGAAGTACAATAATTAGAAGGTATTAAATTATTTTTGCAAAATAAAACTTAGTTTTTCACATAAATTGATTTAAACCAAAATTATTATATTTTCTTAACACTTTTTTCTATAAATAAATAACCAAATAATCCCTTGCTAGCTTTAAAATTACATTATTTTCTTTTTATTTTCTAAAAATCAGTGAAAATAAAGACTCAATTTTATTATATCTACCCCCCCAACTTTTCCTATCATTGTTACTAAAATAATTAAACACAAAATTAAACCATAATTAACAAATTAATTAACAAATGCAGCGGTGGAGATAATGGAGAATCTGGCTTTCTTAGCCAATGCGAGCAACTTGGTCACCTACTTGGATGGCTTCATGTACTTCTCGCCTTCTCGCTCCGCAACCGCGGTGACAAATTTCATGGGCACAGCTTTTCTCCTCGCCCTGCTCGGCGGATTCCTCTCCGATGCCTTCTTCACCACCTACGTTATCTACCTCATAAGCGCTTTTATCGAGTTCTTGGTAAGTGCTTTTCCATAATCTGCTTTCTGCTAATTATTGCTTTTATCTTTTATTGATTTAGATGATGACGTCGTGTTCGATCATGCCCCCCCCCCCTGATATGATTTATATATGATTGAATAGTTTATATATATTATTGTTTGAGTACTGTTGGGTATGCAGTGTTAAAATATCTTGCTTTAAGATGAAATTAGAATATCTATGTGTACTTATTTTTGTGTTTTAAAATGACGTTTGTTGATAAGTTTTGTATGTAATGTTTAAATTTTTATATATTTATATATATAAAAAAATTAAATATGTATTTTTATAGATTTATCATTCAAATTATGTTTTGTTAAATCACATGCATGCACATGTATAAAATATTAGGATATATTTTTGGTGAATAAGAGAGCTTTTGTTGGCATTTGCATTAAAATTTAACCATAAATACTTGTTTTTTAGTAAAATTAAAATTTTGCTTTGCAAAAGTATTGAGAAGATATTGAAATCCTAACAAAGACGCTTGATTAGACTATTAATAATACATGTATATAAGTCAAAAGCATGACTTTAAAGATGAAATTAATGGCTTCTATCAGTAATGAGATAAGACTGAACAGATGTGAATTTTGGAATCTTATGCATGAATTACAAAGTACAATATTTTTTTTTTCAAAATTTAGAAATCTTTCTTTGTGGGATAGTGATATTTATGGATTAGGAGGGAGGAATCCACCATTTTTTTTTCCATTATTAGATCAAATGATTGAGAAGAGGAGTTAATATGAGTTGTTCTTTTGATTCTCATGGAATCATATGAATTTGCACTTGTCTAGATTTCTTCTCTGTCACATCAGTGGCCCATCCCTCCTTGAAGCATTTTTGTAAATTTAAATCATTTATATTTAAATTGTGATTAAATTAAAATAATGGGACTTTTACCTCCATATCACACTAATCTTATGTATTTACATATCTAACTGCTAAATATTTACTTTGGTGTCATAAATCTACTCATAGAAGGATGCAATTCAATTTTAAAAAGTAAGTCGAGGTAGAATTATTTATGTGATTTAAATATTGGAGTGCTAGATGTGTAATAAGGAAAATTAATCTACATACCACACAATTCCTATGTATTTACACATCTGATGTCTAAAGACTAATATTCACTTTTAAAATAATTTTATGTTAAAAATCTTTGCATGAAAAGCTAGATGCATTTCAGATTTAAAAAGCTAATAATAGTTGTATTTTTTTGTGATGTCAAAGATTTCCACCACAGCTTTTTAAGAAGTTGTTTTCATCACCACAACTTTATAAACACATTTTTAAAAAAAAATTATAGTTACATAAAAAATACCCTAAATTTGATTAAAAGATATAGGAATCAATTGGAATGTTTTGAAAATAATCTTAAAAAAATTAAAATTTAGGAAAAATAATTATTGAAATAAAAAATCAAGTCAAAAAGGCATTACTTCAAGCTAATTGGATCAATTTCTTGATTTTTTTTAAAACTAGTGACATTTTTAATACTAATAAAATATTATTATTTGAGCCAATAATATATTTTTTTTTATTCAAATAAGTGTAAATAGGGCATCTAGTTATCTGGATTGGGATTAATGGTGCACACGTTCACAAAGATGTGGTAGTATGATCAACATGTGCTCTCTGCACAAACTAAAGTTTGTTTTGATATAAAACAACATCCTTTTATATATATATATATATATATATATATANTTTAAAATGAAATTTATGTTTAAGTTTTAATTTTTATATATTTATATAAAAAAAATTAAATATGTATTTTAATAGATTTATCATTGAAATTATGTTTTGTTAAATCACATGCATGTACATGTATTAAATATTAGGATATATTTTTGGTGAATAAGAGAGCTTTTGTTGGCATTTGCACTAAAATTTAACCATAAATACTTGTTTTTTTAGTAAAATTAAGATTTTGCTTTGCAAAAATATTGAGAAGATATTGAAATCCTAACAAAGTCGCTTGATTAGACCTTTAATAAGACTTGTATATAAGTCAAAAACATGACTTTAAAGATGAAATTAATGGCTTCTGTCACTAATGAGATAAGGCTGAACAGATGTGAATTTTGGAATCTTATGCATGATTTACAAAGTACAATATATATATTTTTTTCAAACTTTAGAAATCTCTCTTTGCGGGATAGTGATATTTATGGATTAGGAGGAAGGAATCCACCATTTTTTTTCCATTATTAGATTAAATGATTGAGAAGAGAAGGAGTTAATATGAGTTGTTCTTTTGATTATTAAGGAATCATATAAATTTGCACTTGTCTAGATTTCTTCTCTGTCACATCAGTGGCCCATCCCTCCTTGAAGCATTTTTGTAAATTTAAATCATTTATATTTAAATTGAGATTAAATTAAAATAATGGGTCTTTTACCTGCATATCACACTAATCTTATGTATTTACATATCTAACTGCTAAATATTTACTTTGGTGTCATAAATCTACTCATAGAAGGATGCAATTCAATTTTAAAAAGTAAGTCGAGGTAGAATTATTTATGTGATTTAAATATTGGAGTGCTAGATGTGTAATAAGGAAAATTAATCTACATACCGCACAAGTCCTATGTATTTACACATCTGATGTCTAAAGACTAAGATTTACTTTTAAAACAATTTGATGCTAAAAATCTTTGCAAGAAAAGCTAGATGCATTTCATATCTAAAAAGTTTATAATAGTTATATTTTTTGGGTGATGTTAAAGATTTCCACCACAGTTTCTTAAGAAGTTGTTTTCATCATCACAACTTTATAAACACATTTTTTAAAAAATAATAGTTACCTCAAACCTACCCTAAATTTGATTAAAAGATATAGGAATCAATTGCAATGTTTTGAAAATAATCTTTAAAAAAAATTAAAATTCAAAAAAAAATAATTATTGAAATTAAAAATCAAGTCAAAAAGGCATTACTTCAAGATAATTGGATCAATTTCTTGATTTTTTTTTTTTAAAACTAGTGACATTCTTAATACTAACAATCATTTCTTTCTTTTTTTTACTCGTCTTTCTTTAGACTTTATAAAAAATATTATTATTTGAGCCAATAATATATATATATATATATATATATATATATATATACATATATATATAAATAGA
>JXCR01138239.1:247260-327705 GCA_002079205.1 Phalaenopsis hybrid cultivar
TATATATATATATATGTATGCATATATATATATATACACATATCTATATATATATACATAAATATAGTTTAAAAAAATATGAAATCAAACTGACCCCATATTTCTCATAGTTTAAATGAAAGAGCATTATACCTCAAAACCTGTATTTATCCCAAAAGATAAACACAAGACTTGAGGGTGAGACTCGATCAAATAAACTAAAAAATATATGACATTTGTTTGGTTTGTGAAACTATTTTTATTTACCGACAAGTTCCTCTATTTAATATGAAGAATTAAATATGATTTATATTAAGCTGGGTTTGGAAAAACTTCCTGTAAAGGGAAACCTCTATAGTTAATTACATCTTAGATAACCGAAGTCACCTAAGAAATCTCTCGATAAAAATCAGGAAATATTATCTCAAGGAGTTCAAAAGGATTGGACTTTTCAACGAGATCAAACAAAGAGGTGTGAAGGGGGAATGTCTCAAATTTGGAACATTTTGTTTTTTGAATCCAAGGGAGAAAGAATTAGGGGATGTCATGGATCCGGAGGGGAACCTCGGTGATTTCCCAAGTTATCCTATGACTTGGCTTTAGTTTAGAGAGAAGTATTTGAATATTTCATCCTGTCAATTTTATTAGTTAGAGCTTTCATTTGTGTGAACTGATCACATAAATAGCCTGAAAGATGTGAGGATTTATGTCGTGACAAAGGACAACCTCAGAATCCTAAGATGAGTCAGGGCTTATATTGTGTAGCAGGGCTATACAAAGGCCTAAAGATGAGTTGAGGATTTATATTGCTCTAAGCAGACAATCTCGAAATCCTATGACTTGGTTGTTTATTTCTAAGGAAAGATATGTTGTTGTAGATTCTCTTGCTGATGAAGATGGGCGTGCTGCCCACAATGCTAGCTCCAAGCTCCTCGTCGTAACGAGTTTAAGTTTTATAATGTGTCAGGTTATAATGTTAAATCAAATGTCTCTATGGTTATAGTTCTTTAAATATTATGGGGCATATTAAAGTTGATTAGAGCGACACAAGTTAGGATCCTACGGTTCCCTCATTCCAACACCACTATTTTCTTTCAAATTCACTTAGTCTAAATGAATTTACTAAACTCAACTTAATGAGTTCCATACTTTCATTTAGACAATGGGAAGTCTCGTTAGCAACTATATGCTACTCCTCTGAGGGATTCCCAATTATCTGATAGAGACATCTTAATTCAGTTGCATTTGTTGTTTTGTGATGTTTGTGATTAAATCTTGAGTTGTCATAAATTTTGAATATTGTGGCGGTGAATTTTATTTTTGTTGATTTTAATTTTGGTTTTGGTTTTGCGACTATCTTAACAGTTTTGGTTTTCATGCAGGGTGGCATCATTGTTTAACATGCAAGCTCAAGACAAGAATTTGAGCATATCACCTTGAGCATATCATTGTTTCATGTTGAGATATCACCTTGATCCAAAATTTTTATATGTTGTAGCCTCTGTCTAGATGCACAATTTGAGCATTTTTAAAAAATAAATTAGGGTTAGGGGTTTTTCAATTCTCCATTCATATGGAATTAATACGTTTTAAAAAATAAATTAGGGTTAGGGGTTTTTCAATTCTCCATTCATATGGAATTAATACCTCTAAAAATAAATTAGGGTTAGGGGTTTTTCAATTCTCCATTCATATGGAATTAATACCTTAACAATATCATCTTGACCCAAAATTTTTATATATTGTAGCCTCTGTCTAGATGCACAATTTGAGTATTTTTCCAAAGACTAGCGAGATTTCTAGATAGAGATCTTAATTTTCTAAGTTCTTAAGCATTTTCTATTCAAATAATTATAGAAAATTGCATATGGCTTAGAAAATTCTACAAATATTCATATAAGTTCTTTCTGGCCAGAGTAGTCTTAGGAAATAATTTTATAATTTTTAAAAATCAAAACATCATTATTTTAAGCAAACCCTAATTTGCTTAAAATATTTAATTTGGAGAATATAAAGATCAAAATCATTTGATTTTTGTTCTCCACTGTGACTAATAAGTCATCAAATTCACTATAAAAATTTCAAAGGATTTTGAGATCTTTTAACATTTTTAATTGGTTTTTAAAGATCATTATTAAAATTAACACTTAAGTGATTTTTAAAAATCAAAATATAACTNTGTTTGGTCTGTGAAACTATTTTTATTTACTGACAAGTTCCCCTATTTAATATGAAGAATTAAATAGAGTTTATATTAAGTTGGGTTCGGAAAAGCTTCTTAAAAGGGTAAACCTCTATAGTTAATTACATCTTAGATAACCGAAATTACCTAAGAAATCTCTCGATAAAAATCAGGAAATATTATTATCAATGAGTTCAAAAAGATTGGAATTTTTAACGAGATCGGACAAAGAGATGTGAAGGGGGAATGTCTCAAATTTGGAACATTTGTTTTTGGAATCCGAGGGAGAAAGAACTAGTGGATTTCATAGATCTGGAGAGGAACCTCGGTGACGTCCCAAACTATCTTATGACTTGGCTTCAATTTAGAGAGAAGTATTTGAATGTTTCATCATGTTAATTTTATTAGTTAGGGTCTTTATTCATGTGAAATGATCACAAAAATAGCCTGAAAGATGTGAAGATTTATGTCGTGACAAACGACAACGTCAGAATCCTAAGACGAATAAGGTCTTATATTGTGTAGCAGAATTATACAAAGGCCTAAAGATGAGTTGAGAATTTATGTCGCACTAAGCAGACAACCTTGAAATCCTATAACTTGGTTGTTTATTTCAAGGAAAGATATATTGTTGTAGATCATTTTGTTGATGAAGATGGTCGTACTGCCCACAATGTTAGTTCCAAGCTCCTCGTCGTGACGAGTTTAAGTTTTCTAATGTGTCAGATTATAATATCAAATCAGATGTCCCTATGGTTATCGTTCTCTAAATATTATGGGGCATATTACTGTTGATTAGAGCGACACCGGTTAGTATCCTACGGTTCCCTCATTCTGACACCACTATTTTCTTTCGAATTCACTTAGTTTAAATGAATTTACTAAACTCAACTTAGTAAGTTTCATACTTTCATTTAGATCGTGGGAAGTCTCATTAGCGATCGTAGGTTGCCTCCTCCAAGGGATTTCTGATCATCAGATAGAGACGTCTTAATTCAGTTGCAATTGTTGTTTTGTGATGTTTGTGATTAAATCTTGAGTTGTCTTATATTTTGAATGTTGTTGCAGTGAATTTTATCTTGGTTGATTTTAGTTTTAATTTTGGTTTTGCGGCTATCCTAACAATTTTGATTTTCATGCAGAGTGACATCGTTGTTCAAGATGCAAACTCAATACAAGAAGTATAGAAAAGTAAATGCATTAATTTAAAAAGCGTACCTGCAAATTTTTCTCGTTCCACCACATGAAAGGTCAGTACTTGCAAGACATGTATATAATTTTGCAAGGAATTTAAATTGCAGGAGTAAATGAAGGTTTAGCTATCAAACCTTAAGTTATGATTTTATTGAATCTCAGAAGATCCTAGTGGATGATCTTAGAACAAAAATATGACAAGTCCAATTTGCCTTTCAGAATGTCCAATAGATTTCAAAGTGCTCAAGGGATGATCATAGATCATTTTGAAGCTCTCTTGAATTATTCTGAGTTCATTCTGGATTTATCATATTGTTCCATTAATCATCCGAGGTTGAACTGCGACTACCCTGTTGCTCAGCAAAACCTGATAATTTAATTATCTCGATGATAGGATGCCCAGTTAATCAATTGATATTTCATTTAAAGGTTATGTGAGTGGGTGACCCTAAGGCAAGTTTAGGTCATCTCAATGTTGTGGTGCCCATAATTAAGGTCAGGCTTGTAGTGTTTAAATATGTTAATCATCAATTATGTTATCTTCTAAATCCAATTAATTGAGTTTAGACTTTGAGCCTAGGTCACTATTAAGCTTTTAACAATCATGATAGGTGAAATAGTGATTATCAAGATTTTTTATTCAAGTGATATGTATTCTTATCAAATAGTCAAATCATCCTCAGCTTTGGGCCTAAAAAAAGTAAATTATCATTTTTCCAACTTAAGCCCATCAATTAAGAATCGTCTTATCTTAATTGATTTTCAAGTCATGAATATTAGAAGGATTATGGTTTTGTTGATGTTGTGCAAGGGTGGTGAGTGAGTTTCTACCTTTTAACCTCATTGTATTTCAATCATCCAGACATATTTATTAAGATCAAAATTACCTATTTTATCTTGGTTAGTCCTAAATTTTGATTAAGGCACCAAAGTCTAAAATGACAATTTCACCATAGGGGCACTTCACCTCATAACTCACTAAACACAACTCAAATGATTTTGAGGGTTTAGAGTGTCATATCAATAAGATAATTATAATATTTAGAGGAGAATATGTGGGCTTCTCAAAAATTAATTTAATTTAAATATTTATTTAAGCTTAGAAAATATGATTCTTTAGAAATTGATTTATTTGACTTTCCAAAATAAAGTTTTTTTTTTATTTATGAGAAAATTATTAGAGGTTTCTCTAGTTCAGGGAAATACCTAGACAAAATTTCTTAATTTTTTTAATTAAATTATTATATTTATTTTAATGGGAGAATAAGCAAAATTCACTTTCAAGGCTTATAAAATTTATTTTTAACTTTGGAAAATTATTTTAATAAGTCCAAAGTGATCAGAGGACAATTAGGCATATTTTGAAATGTTTTGATATTTTTGAGATTTTTAATTATTTTTTAATCATTTTAAAATTCAATATAAGGCTAAAAAATTAAGTATTTTTTTAAAAAGTAATTTTTATTTTTTCTCAGTGCCTCTGATCACAAAGAACTCAGAAAACTACTTTTCATAATTTTTCCAAGGGTTTTTAATTTAATATAATTATTTTTGTACAAAAATACAAGGTTCCTTAGAAAATCAACTTTAATACTTGAACTTAATCAAATAAATTATAAATTTTTACAATGGAGAAACATGATTTTTATGAACAATGTGAGATTGATTTTGTCAATTTTTTATAAGTATATAATTTACAAAAATTAACACAAGACTTTTACGTTTAATTAAATATAGAAATTTATAAGATAATTCAAGACATCATGATATTTTTTCTAGGCTTCTCTGACCACAAGAAACCTAGTAAAACTATTCCCATAATTTTTCAAATAATATTTTGATTTATATAATTAAAATAGCCAAACTTGTTACCTTAGCTTGAAAATTAGGGCTAGAAGCATAGAGATGTCTTTGGACCTTAGAAAAATCAGAAGACATAGCCTCTATCATATTTTCTAAGCTATTTTTTTGTCCACATTATTCTCCTCTGTTCACTGAGCAAGAGCGTATTTTTTTTTAATTTTTCTGATTTTTCTAGAGAAAAATATGGATTTTTGAAGTTTTGGAAATTAAAATAATTCAGAAAATTTATATTTTTCTACTTATCCACGCGACGCCAATTCAACCTATTGCGGCTCTGAACTCACACGCGGCGCTCCGCTATTCGACATCGCCATCCACCTCAGCTGCCACGCGGCCCGCGGTTCACTCTCCGTCCATTGGATACATGAGCGATCGGACGACATTCGTTCATCATCCCCGAGTGACCTAACTCGTAAGCCGTTCACACTAAAACCTTAAGATCTTGGTCTAGTCTCAACAAAATCGCATGAGGTTTGTTTCTAAACCTTCATCTACTCTAGATGAACCTATCCATACGGTATATGCGGTATGAAATATGGTAAATACGTATAATGAATCAAAATAAGCTCGGATTAGAGTTGGGATTCAATACCTTTGTCTGAGAGGGGATGCTTCAATTAGATGGTTGTGGTAGCTTCAATTTGACCAAACGAACCTCTGGATGAAGTCTCAAGCCCTGGTGAATTGTCTAGGTATGATTTCAATCAAACTCGATTTCAGGTGTTGGTCTAGAGTTATGCTAAAGGCTATTTCATATGGGACTTTTGTGTGGAATCAGCCTCTTTCACTATGGGGATGGTGTGTGCACAATTAATTGATGTTTGGTGCACTGTAGTGGAGTGGAGAGATCTGTTCTGGTTTTAGGGCAAATTTCAGTGAAGAAATTGGCTATAGGGGTGGCTATCAGTGGTTGAGAGCAAGGGAATTGCAGTAGGGATGGTTTAGAGAAGCTCTGGTGAGATTTTGGCAGAGTTTCGTTAAGGTTCGAAGCACACACTTCGTTGGTCGTAGCGAGCTCCATTTAAATCCATGGCTTTCTGGTGGAGCTCAAGGCTGGGAGTTGGGTGTTATAACTTGCTGAGGTGAAGGGCAGAAAAGCTCTAATGGCCAATGACATTTAGTTAGCTCAGGGAAGTTTAATTTTGGGTTTTGGCTACTTGGGCTCCATTTGGCTGGTTGTTTTCAACGGTTGAGGTGGTGGCTGGCCAGAATCAGGTCACTTCTTGGCTCAGGGAGGACAGGGGGTTACTAATGATGGTTAACTCCTAAGGGTAAGTGATGATGGCCAAGATATTTGAGTTTTGGCCAAATATGGGGTGAAATCCCTGAAATCAAGGGACCATTGGCTCATAGCTCATTTTGGCTTGTTTAGGTGGGTTTAGCCTGATCAGTAGGGTGTATTTGATGGTTGTGGTGTCATTAATTTGGTGGCTTAGGCATGGCTAAGTTAATTTTGGTGCATGGGTTCAATTTGGGTCAAAATGACTAGAAGTTGGGTTTGGGTTAGGCTAGCCATGAAATTGAGCTCAATTGATTGATGAATATTGTGTGGATGATTGTTATAAGAGGTTTAGAAAATATTTTGAGTGATTTTGAATTGATTTGGAGGATTGATTTGGATGATTTTGGACATTTGGTCAATTTAGGGGTGTTGGGTTAGACTTGGGTCTAGGTTGGGCTAAGTCCAAATTCATGGTTGAAGATGGTCTATAGGAATGTCATAAAGAGTTCTCAACATCAATTTGTGGCCAATTTTTGGGTTAGGGCATTCAATTTGGTGGAATTTGGGGATATAACCAATTTGGGGCAAATTTGGGGAGTTTTGGCTTGGGTTAAAATTAAGTAAACTTGAGGCTTCAAAAAGGCCAATTGAGGGTTCAATTAGATGTGTAGGATTTTTATGAAGAGTTTAGGATCCAAATTGGGGCAAATTGAGTAGACCATGGGGTTCAATTAAGTGAGATTCTGTCATATGGCCAAAATTGAGAGTTTTGATTTGGATCAAAATTGAGCTCAAAGCATGGGTCAATTAGGCTTGGATTTGGTTTGGCTTGATCATATGAAATATAATTTGAGTTTATGATTGAAAATGAGGGGGATTGAGGCAAAATTGATGAACATTTGAAGTGAATTTGGGTAAATTGGGTCTTTAAAGATAATTTGGGGGTTTTGGTCAAAATGGTCAAATTGAACAAATTGAAGGGTCCAAATTGATTTTAGAGACATTTGAAGTGATTTTGGGTGTTTTGGGAAAGTTTGGGGTGCCAAGGAAGTCAGACCCAATTTTTTTATCAACAACAACTAAGAGCCCTTAAGGATGTAGAAGAGTCAATTAGAATGGTGAGAACTTCTAATTGCTCCATTTTCTAGTTTTCTAGGAATAGTCAACAGGAAAGTCCTATGGCTAGACCTTAGGCTACTAAAGAAGAAAAACTAAACCTCAACCAAAAGCCAGATCTAGTTTTCTAAGAATAGGCAATAAGAAAATCTTATGGCTAGACCTTAGGCTACTAAAAGGGAAAAACTAAACCTCAACCAAAAGTGAGGTCCTATGGCTAGACCTTAGGCTACTAAAGAGGAAAAACTAAACCTCAACCAAAAATGAGGTCACTATGGCTAGACCTTAGGCTACTAAAGAGGAAAAACTGAACCTCAACCAAAAGTGAGGTCAAGTCATATGGCTAGACCTTAGGCTACTAAAGAGGAAAAACTGAACCTCAACCAAAAGTGAGGTCAACCTCTCCCCCCTCTCTATCTCCTATCTCTTTTGTCTAAGGCTATATTGCTCATGTGTGATTCACAAACAAAATCAAATCAACATCTTAAAAAGTATAGCTAGTGTGGATCATGTCAGCAACAAAAAAGGGAGCAACACAAAGAGAAGAAACTCAACAAAGACATAAAGTGCATCAGGGGGTTTGTGCAACAACATATACAAGGGCTAAAGGACCAAATGATTGGTTAGATGATGGAGGCCATTTAAGAAGANCATACTAAAGAAGTTTCTAGACCTCAACCAAAAGTGAGGTCAACAAGGGAGTTTGTGCAACAACATATACAAGGGCTAAAGGACCAAATGATTGGTTAGATGATGGAGGCCATTTAAGAAAAGCTCGATACATGGAGGAGAACCCTCATGAAAAAAGTACTAGTGCTTACTGGGTTGGTACCGATCAATAGGTTTTGGTTTAAGTGAATTGAAGGGCCTTAAAAGGTTAAGAACAAATTCTTTTGTCTCCTTTATGAAACTAAGCCCCTAGAGCGATTTAAAATTCCCATGATGGAATCCTACAAGGGTCAGGTTGATCCGATCAACCAAATAGGGTCTTTTGAGTCTATCGTATGCCTTTTAAAGATTACTGACTCACCAGAGTGTAGTTTATTCTTCATCATGCTNGAGCTCGATACATTGAGGAGAACCCTCATGAAAAAAGTACTAGTGCTCACTGGGTTGGTACCGATAAATAGGTTTTGGTTCAAGTAAATTGAAGGGCCTCAAAAGGTTAAGAACAAATTCTTTTGTCACCTTTATGAAACTAAGCCCCTAGAGCGATTTAAAATTCCCATGACTGAATCCTACAAGGGTCAGGTTGATCCAATCAACCAAATAGTGTCTTTTGAGTCTATCGTATGCCTTTTAAAGATTACTGACTCACCAGAGTGTAGTTTATTCTTCATCATGCTGAGGGAGTCAAATCTTAACTAGTTCAATGGACTGTCGACAAGAATAATCACTTCCTTTGCCAATTTTAAGAGAATTTTTGTAGCATATTTTGCTAGTGCCCAAAAAAAGTGGGAGGTACAGGATCTAGAACCCGAAGTAGCACACGCTGCCCAAACTCAAGGGAAAAAAAGAATNAAAGAATTTTCGTAGCATAGTTTGCTAGTGCCCAAAAAAGTGGGAGGTACAGGATCTAGAACCCGAAGTAGCACACGCTGCCCAAACTCAAGGGAAAAAAAGAAAGACCTTTATATTATGCTTTGGGTGTCAACTAGCGAAAAACTTTAATTGAGTTTTTGGAGCTGGCCAAAAACCACATATCGACCAAGAAATACCATTCTACAACAACTTCCATCATAGTAGAATTATCAACTCATCGTCTGTAGAAGAGGGCTCTTAAGGATGGTTGGTGGAGATCTAGGAAAGACTCGAGCCCTTCCATTCTACCATGATATGAGGACAATTGACTGGCTCACGACGACGAAGTGGTTGACATAAACACCAACCAAGGAAGTCAGGCTTGTTATCTTGACTAGCAATTGACTCATTACACCAAGCGACTGCTCGATCACCATGAAGCACTAAAGGTGACTTTATTGAGGGTATCGATGTAAGAGATGGTAAAGGCCATATAAATTAAAGAATATTTCATGAAGGCACCGCCAATGAAGATCAAAACTTTTCTCTGAGACCGAGTGAATTACAACATGTATCACAAGGATCATGTCCATGATAAAGAGAAATGTTGACAACTCCATAGCTTGCTTGATGAGTTGATTAAAGTTAGGAAAAAAAGGAGTTAATAGCACGAGGAACAGCGATCCGGAGGTATGAGAAGGTTAAAGTTAATAAAATCTCAGATGAACTAATCCGAAAAAAAACCTTTCATATAACTTGGATAGTACCGACAATCTTCGGGGGAGGTGGAGATCCATCTTGACGGGCTTGCTAGAAGACATTTCAGNTGACCTTTATATTATGCTTTGGGTGTCAACTAGCGAAAAACTTTAATTGAGTTTTGGAGTTGGCCAAAAACCACATATCGACCAAGAAATACCATTCTACAACAACTTCCATCATAGTAGAATTATCAACTCATCGTCTGTAGAAGAGGGCTCTTAAGGATGGTTGGTGGAGATCTAGAAAAGACTCGAGCCCTTCCATTCTACCATGATATGAGGACAATTGACTGGCTTACGACGACGAAGTGGTTGACATAAACACCAACCAAGGAAGTCAGGCTTGTTATCCTGACTAGCAATTGACTCATTACACCAAGCGACTACTTGATCACCATGAAGCACTAAAGGTGACTTTATTGAGGGTATCAATGTAAGAGATGGTAAAGGCCATATAGAGTAAAGAATATTTCATGAAGGCACTGCCAATGAAGATCAAAACTTTTCTCCGAGACCGAGTGAATTACAACATGTATCACAAGGATCATGTCCATGATAAAGAGAAATGTTGAAAACTCCATAACTTGCTTGATGAGTTGATCAAAGTTGGGAAAAAAAAGGAGTTAATAGCAAGAGGAACATCGATCCGGAGGTAGGAGAAGGTTAAAGTTAATAAAATCTCAGATGAACTAATCTTAAAAAAACCTTTCATATTACTTGGATAGTACCGACAATCTTCGGGGGAGGTGGAGATCCATCTTGACGGGCTTGCTAGAAGACATTTCAATCAAAAGATTTATGCACATTCACTTTCACTCTAAATTAAAACACCCATTGACCTATTACTTTCAAAAATACGAATCTGTTGCCTAAGTGAACCCCTTATATGAGAACAATTGACTGGCTCACAACAACGAAGTGGCTGACATAAACACCTAAGTGAACCCCATCCATTCTACCATGATATGAGGACAATTAACTGNCAATACGAATTTGTTGCCTAAGTGAACCCCTTATATGAGAACAATTGACTGGCTCACGACAACGAAGTGGCTGACATAAACACCTAAGTGAACCCCATCCATTCTACCATGATATGAGGACAATTAACTGGCTTACGACAATGAAGTGGCTGACCTAAACACCAACCAAGGAGGTCATACTTGTTATTCTGACTAGTGGTCGACTCATTACACCGAGTGGCCACTCGATCTCCATGAAGCACTAAAGGTGACTCTATTGAGGGTATCAATGGAAGGGATGGTAGAGGCCGTATAGAGTAAAGAATATTTCATGAAGGAATCACCAATGAAGACCGAAGCTTTTCTCTGAGACCCAAAGAAATACAACATGTATCAGAAGGATGATGTCCATGATAAAGAGGAATGTTGAGACCTCCATAGCTTGCTTAATGAGTTCATCAAAGATGGGAAACGAAAGGAGTTCATAGCATCAAGAACAACGATTTGGAGGTAGGAGAAGGTTCAAGTTAATAAAATCTCAGATGAACTAATCCGAACAAACATCATTCATATTATTTGGATAGTACTGAAAATCTTTGGGGGAGGTGGAGATCCATCTTGATGGGCTTGCTAGAAGACATTTCAGTTAAAAGATTTATGCACATTCACTTTCACTATAAATCAAAACACCCATTCACCTATTACTTTCAACAATATGAATCTGCCGCCTAAGTGAATCCCTTATAACGATGCTAATATTCTCACAACTCTAACAAACAATTACCATATTAGTAGCATCCTAGTCGATATTAAGAGCTCAATAAAATTTTATGTTCAAGTTTATATTTGACAAGATATAATGCTCCATCGTCCAAATGGTTGCAACTGCCAGCCAACTTTATAACTTCTTTGGCAAGAGGAAAGAGGCCTTGGGAATAATCACTCTTTCAGTCAACTTGGGGAAAGGTGACAAGCATTTTACTTATAAGGAGAATTATGTGGTGGTTGATTCATTGAATACCAATAACACCATCTTTGATTGGCCCCTACTCAATGAATCCAAGACCATAGTCTCTAAATATCATGTGGTAATAAAGTTTTAAGGTGAAGAGAACGGAAAATACAAGCATTGGTGCACATGGCTCCCCATCCCCTAGAACAAAACAATAAGTACAAAGACTAGCCAATTAGATGGCGGGCTTGAGTAGGTTCATCTCCAAATCTGGTGACAAGTGTGCAATTTTCTTCAAAACACTAAAGAAAGAAATGAACTTTGAGTGATCAGATGAGTGTGAGCAAGCATTCAGGAAGGTGAGGAATTTTCTAACATCTTTTTAACTTCTCCAAATTCCAAAGTCTAACGAAGAGCTCTCACGATACTTGGCAGTTAGACTTGAATCCATTAGCTAAGTATTAGTATGCGCTGAATGGGGGAATCAATTTCCTGTTTAATACACCAGACGGGTCCTTAGAGTCACCAAACTAAGGTTTACAATTATGAAGAAACTAACATTTGCTCTTATTATTTTTGCTCACAAGCTACGACCATACTTTCAAATCCATCCAATTTTTGTCATCATCAACCACCCTTTTAAGTCTGTTCTTATTGGGCCAGAACATTCTGGTCGGCTCCTCAAGTAAGCACTCCTAGCTCAGAGAGTTCAACATCTCCTATGTTCCCCACATTGTAATCAACGTGCAAGCAGTAGCAGAATTATTGANTTGTTCTTATTGGGCCAGAACATTCTGGTCGGCTCCTCAAGTAAGCAGTGGAGCTCAGAGAGTTCAACATCTCCTATGTTCCCCACATTGTAATCAACGTGCAAGCAATAGCAGAATTATTGAGAGATTTTTTTAGTAGAATGAAAGAGAAGCTATTAATGCTAAACTGTACTCTACACATTGATGGAGCTTCAAGCCAGGTAGGGGCAAGATTTGGTCTCTCCCTTACTATTTTGAATGGAGAGCACCTTTATCACTCAATCAAAATAAGATTCAAAATCATTAACAATCAAGTAGAATATGAGGCTTTAATTTTCATTTGAGATAGGTTCTTAGTGTCTCATGTTGAAGTCAAACTTATAGTTGGTAGTGAATCAAGTGAACNCTAACAATCAAGTAGAATATGAGGCTTTAATTTTCGGCCTGCTCTTTTCATTTGAGATAGGTTCTTAGTGTCTCATGTTGAAGTCAAACTTATAGTTGGTAGTGAATCAAGTGAANGTCCTTCCGAAGCGGGTAACGGGATTTCAATTCCGATGACCTACAGCTTCTTACGGGCAAACCCCACACAAAAAATAGTGCCGACAACCCCCAAATCCCAAATTTGGTCAAAATCCTCAAATTCATCCAAAATACCCGAACTTGTTCAAAAGTCATTTCAAATCTTTTGAAAATACCCAAGCTACCCAAAACCACCCAAAATTCTAAATTTACCAAAATACCCCCAAAATTGCCAAAATTACAAAAATACCCTTGGCACACTAAACTTTCCCAAAACCTCCAAAATCACTCCAAATTTTTCCAAAACCCATTTGGACCCCTCAGTTGGACCCAATTTGAGCAATTCAATCATTTTGACCAAAACCCCAAATTTATCCCCAAATTTATCCCAAATGTCCATCAATTTTGTCATAATTTCCCCCAAGTTCAATCCTAAACTCAAATTAACCTTACATGTGACCAATTTAAATCAAATACAAGCTCAATTGGCCCATACTTTGAGCTCAATTTTGATCTAAGTCAAACCCCCAATATTGGTCCTATGGTATAATCCCACCAAATTGAACACCATGGCCTACTCAATTGGTCTCAATTATAATCATAAACTCTTCATAAAATTCCTACACATCAATATTGCTCATAAATTGTCCTTGTGGAGGCCTCAATTTCATTTAATTTTAACCCAAATCCAAAAATCCTCAAATTTGCCCCAAATTGGCTGTCTCAAAATTCCACCAAATTGATTGCCCTAACCCCAAAATTGACACCCAATTTATGTTGAAAAACTCTTAATGATATTCCTATAAACCATTTTAAACAATCAATTTGGAATTAGCCCAAGCATAGCCCAACCTAGGCCCAAGTCTAACCCAACATACCCAAATTGACCAAAATTCCAAATTCCTTCAAATTGAACCCCCAATTGAACTCAAAATCATTTCAATCCTTCACCAAAAATCTTCATTAAAATAATCTACAAAATATTTATCAATAAATTGGGCTCAAAGTCATGGATAGCCTAACCCAAACCTAAGTTTTAGCCATTTGGACCCAAATTTAGCCCATACACCAAATTTGGCCTAACCACCTTAAAGTCACCAAATTTATGACTCCACAGCCACTAAGCTCTTCATAAGGACCAGGCTAACCTAGACCCAAGTCATGGAATGCTATGGACCAATGGATCCCCAAATTAATGGATTTATGCCCATTTATGGGCCTTAACATAAAATCTTTCCCATCTTCACTTGCCATTAAGGGTTAATTATAATTAACCCTCCCACTGGCTCACCTGACCTCCTGACCGCCTTCCCTGGCCCTGTCAGCCGACCTAGTGGCTGGAAAACACCAAAACCAAGAGCCACCACCCTTGAATCAAACCCAATCTTAACCCTAGGGACCAGCTCACCAAAATCAAACCTTAGAGTTTTTTAGCCCACCACCTAGGTTGACATTTGCACCCATGACTAAAGCCTGAGCTCCAAAATGTTCCCTTCAAGGCCAAGAGAGAGGTGTTGAAATTTTCTAAAGGAGACCCCTCTAAATTTCTCCCATAGCCTCTTTAAGACCCCCTCAGTGCAATCCAACCACTCCTTTGCCCTAATTTCCCTTGTCGGAGTTCAATTTTTGAGCTCAAAACCTCGCCGGAGACAGGACAGAACTCTCCACACCTCCAAAGCGCACAAAATCAAATTAAACTCACCCACACCTTCACTATAGTGAGAGGAGAAGAAGGCCCATTAAAGCCCCCTCACAGAGAGCCCCTACACTAGACTTTGATCAACACCCAAATTTGGTCTTGATTGAATTTGGGCCTAGACCTTCCACCACAGCAAGAGACTCAATCCGTAGCCTCCTTGGACCTCCAAAAATGTGTTGAGTACCTCTGATTGAAGCTTCCCTTCTCAGAGCAAAGGTATTGAACTCCCCCTCTTCTCGAGCCTATTTTCATTCTCCATTTGATTAGAGTTGATTTAATGGCATGTTTACCATATGGATGTATTCGCCTCACTTAGACAAGTCCATAGGATCAAACCCAAGGAGATTTGGTTGAGTCTAGAGGGAGACCTTAAGATTTTAGTGTGAACGATTCTCGGGTTAACCTATTTGAGGACGATGACCCACAACCGTCGGATCGTGCGTATTCCAGATGAGCGGCTCTGATGCAGTCGGACGACACTACGGTTCGTTAACGTGTCGTTAAACCAAATAGCGCCAGCCAACCAGAGGAGGATGCGTGACTCGCTTTGACGCCTTCACAGGATGACTCACTTAAGTGAGAAATTAGGGCATTTTCTCATTAAATTAAATCAGTGAACTTCAAAAATCCATATCTTGGTGTAGAAAATTCACAAAAAAAAATACCCTAATGCTCAGTGAACAGAGGAAAATAATGTGGAAATAATTTCAAGTTTATTTGATGCATATTTTATCTTTAATTAATTAAATATGGTTTGAGTCCTTTTACTCTTCATCCATGTAGACATTTTACCATAGCTTGAAATTTTGGCATGTTGTTGTCTCTGTCATGATGGATATTTTCTGATTTTTTTTCTAAGGTCAGAGAAGACCTCTAGATAGAGAACCATATTTTTCAAGTTTATATCTATTATTTGCATAAATTAATCATAATAATTATCATGTTCCTTAGAAAAATCCAAAGAAATTTTGGAAGGTTTATTATGACCAGAGAACCCTTTGAAAATTTTTTCATGGGCTAAGTAATTAAGAGCACACTTAACTCTCACAAAATCCTAAAACTTCAAAGAAAATTAATTGGGAAAAATATACATCTACTGACTTGATTTTGATTCTCTATGTGATTTAAAGTTCAAAGAACTCCCCATATAAATTTCAAAATATTTGGAGTTCATTTGATAACTTAACTTGATTTTCTAAGTTAAATGACTTTTTTGACACTAAAATGATTTTTAATAATTAACATATACTTAGGAGCAATTGGAATATTTTTCCTAATTTTCTGAGTGAAGATATTGAATTTTAAAGCTAAAAATAATTTTTAAAGGCTAAGAAAAGATTTTTTTAACATTTCACTTAAATAATTCTAATAATTCAAACATAAAATCAAAAAATCATGAAATTTGGTTCCAATGGTTCTCTGGTTTAAGTCTATCTCTAGTAAAAATTTCAAGGGATTAGGCTTTGCCTTGGTCAAGTTATGGAATTTTCTTGAAAAAATTCTATTTTTGCATATCAATAATTATATAAATTAAATTAAAATTTGAAAAATCACATTTTCTTATCTGATGTCTTAATTGACCCATGATTAAAGTAGGATGAAAATTATAGAGTCATTTGAATTAAAATTGATAAATTATGAAGTGATAGAGTCTTAGGGGCAAAAGTGTAAGTTTGAGAATTTTACCTTAATTAGCATTTAGACTTAATTCAAGAATGGGAAATGGGCAACTTTTTTTTATCCTAATTAACATATTTTGATGATTGAAACACAAGGGATTAATTAATAGAAATCAATCTCATTTTTTCCCAATGAAAAGATAAATTTGTAATTTCTTAAATTATCAACATTTGGAAGTCTACCAAATTGAATAATCCTAGACTTAGGGGTATAGTTTTGGGTGTTAATAACTCACTAATTTAATACCCCTATCTTGTCTTCAAGTGACATTCAAATGTTTTGATGATGAATTATTGTCACTTAAAATTTAATCTATTTAAAAATGACTAAGACATCCATCAGGATCTTAAGGGCTTGGTGGTGACTTAAGCTAAATCAAATTTAGTTAAATGAAGATTAGAAAAGTGAAAAAAAATTGAACACCTTTGAAACACTTCAATTCCAAGTTAAAACCAAAATTTACTAAGTGTCTTAATAACACTAACTTGCCCCTTTAAGGGTCTTCACTTGCATAATTCTCAAATTGATAATAAATGATAATCACCCCACTCTTAGGGATAATTGAAACATCACTGTTCATTGAAAACTAAAAATATTTATAGGATAGATTATTAAGCAACATAATAAGTTTAAATAAGCTCGAGACTTTTCACCAGAAGGTGAGAGGAAAGCATGGACCCACCTTTTTCTCCTGACTTGTTGGATACCTCAGAGGTCTACTAAACTTGATATGTTTTGCTTAATAAAATCATCCTTAATCAAACCAATAAGGACTCACCAAGATATAATCTAGGAACCTTATTTTTCCCGCTTTACATAAAATGCCCTTACATGCATTTTGAGTTTCAGTTGAAGATAACGAGAAGACCAACCAAGTACGCTTTTATTGTGATTTATTTACCTGCATTTTTGGTTTCCCATACTTTTGTTTGGTAAATTATTATACTTACTCACCTGCATGTATAACCAAAATAGAAACTTGCATGCTAAACAACGATGTCACCCTGCATGAAAACCAAAACTAAAATCAAAATGAAAACTAAAAATCAACCAAAATAAAATTCACCGCCACAACATTCAAAATATAAACAACTCAAATTTAATCACAAATATCACAAAAACAACAACTACAACTAAATTAAGATGTCTCCATCGGATGATCAGGAATCCCTCGAAGGAGGTAACCTACAGTTGCTAACAAGGCTTCACACGATCTAAATGAAAGTATGGAACTCATTAAGTTGAGTTTAGTAAATTCATTTGGACTAAGTGAATCGATAGAAAATAGTGGTGCCGGAACGAGGGAACCATAGGATCCTAACCGATGTCGCTCTAATCAGAAAATACCGGAATGAGGGAACCATAAGATCCTAACCGATGTCGCTCTAATCAACTTTAACATCCCCCATAACATTTAAAGAACTTTAACCATAGGGCCACCTGATTTGACATCATAACTTGACACACTAGAAAATTTAATCTCGTCACGGCAAGACACATGGAGCTAGCATTGTGGGCAGCATGACCATCTTCAACAACAAAACCTGTCTTCCCCAACTAAACAAATTTTCTTCCTTAGAATTAAACAACTAAGCCATAGGATTTCGAGGTTGTCTGCTTATGCAACATAAATCCTCACGTCATCTTTAGGCCTTTGTATAGCTCTATTGTACAATCTAAGCCCTAAATTGTCTTAAGATTTTTAGGTTGTCGTCTATCACGACTTAAACCCTCACATATTCCAGGCTATTTGTGTGATCGTTTCACACAAATGTAAGCCCTCAAATAATAAAATTTGCAGGATGAAACACTTAAATAATTTCTCCTCAAAATTGAAGCCAAACAATAGGATAGACTGGGAATTCACCAAGGTTCTCCTTCGTATCTGTGACATCCCCTAGTTCTTCCTCCTTTGGATTCCACAATAAATGTTCCAAATTTGAACTATTCCCCTTTCACACCTCTTAGTCTGATTTTGTTGAAAAATCCTATTCTTTTGACCTCTTTGAAGATAATATTTTCTGATTTTTATCAAAATTTTTCTTAGGTAACTTCGGTTATTTAAGATATAATTAAGTATATGGGTCTGCCTTAATAGGAAGCTTGTTCGAACCCAGCTTAATATAAATCCTATTTAATTCTTTGTATTAATTAGGGGAACTTGTCGACAAATAAATGATTTCACAGACCAAACAAATGTAATATATTTTTTAGTTTATTTGATCGTGTCTCATCCTCAAGTCTTGTGTTTATCCTTCGGGATAGATATAGGGTTTGAGGTATAATATTCTTTCATTTAAACTATGAAAAATATGAGGTCAGTTTGATTTTGATATTTTCTAAAATTTATATACATATGTAAATTAAAACGTCCTTCCGAAGCAGATAATGAAATTTTGATTCTGGCGGCCGACAGCTTCCAATGGGCAACTCTACAAACCAAAATAGTGCCGACAATAGCATGAGGAACAACAATCAAGAGGTAGGAGAAGGTTCAAGTTAAGAAAATCCCAGATGAACTAATCCAAGAAAACACCATTCATATTACTTGGATAGTATCGACAATCTTTGGAGGAGGTGGAGATCCATCTTGATGGGCTTGCTATAAGACATTTCAGTCAAAAGATTTATGCACATTCACTTTCACACTAAATCAAAACACCCATTCACCTATTACTTTCAACGATACGAATCTCGCCTAAGTGAACCCCTTATAACAATGATATCATTGTCACAACTCTAACAAACAATTGTCATATTAGTAGCATCCTAGTCGATATCGAGAGCTCGATAAAATTTTATGTTCAAGTTTGTATTTGACAAGATATGATGCTCCATTGACCAACTGGTTGCAACTGCAGGCCAACTTTATAACTTCTTTGGCAAGAAGAAAGAGGCCTTGGGAATAATCACTCTTTCAGTCACCTTGGCGAGCGGTGACAAGCTTCTTACTTATAAGGAGAATTATGTGGTGGTTGATTCATTGCATACCAATAACGCCATCTTCGATCGGCCCCTGCTCAATGACTCCAAGACCATAGTCTCTGCATATCATGTGGTAATAGAGTTTTTAGGTGAAGAGAAGAGAAAATACAAGCATTTGTGCACATGGCTCCCCACCACCTAGAACAAAACAATAAGTACAAAAACTAACCAATTAGATGACAGGCTTGAGTAGGTTCATCTACAAATATGGTGACAAGTGTGCAACGTTCTTCAAAACACTAATGAAAGAAATGAAATTTGATTGATCATATGAGTGTGAGCAAGCATTCAGGAAGCTGAGGGATTTTCTAACATCTTTGCCACTTCTCCAAATTCCAAAGTCGTACAAAGAGCTCTCACGATACTTGGCAGTTAGACTTGAATCCATTAGCTCAGTGTTAGTACTAGATGAATGGTGGAAGCAGTTTCCTATTTAATACACCAGACGGGTCCTTAGAGTCACCAAACTAAGTTTTACAATTATGGAGAAACTAACATTTGCTCTTATTATTTTTCCTCACAAGCTACGACCATACTTTCAAATTCATCCAATTTGTGTCATCACCAACCACCCTCTTAAGTCTGTTCTTATTGGGCCAGAACATTCTGATCGGCTCCTCAAGTAGGCAGTAGAGCTCAGGGAGTTCAACATCTCCTATGTTCCCTGCATTGTAATCAATGTGCAAGCAGTAGCAGACTTATTGAGAGATTTTCTTAGCAGAATGAAAGAGAAGCTCATAATGCTAAATTGGACTCTACACATTGACAGAGCTTCAAGCCAGGTAGGGGCAAGATTTGGTCTCATCCTTACTATTTTGAATGGAGAGCACCTCTAGAACTCGATCAAAATAGGATTCAAAATCACTAACAATCAAGTAGAATATGAGGCTTTAATTATCGGCCTGCTCTTTTCATTTGAGATATGTTCTTAATGTCTCATGTTGAAGTCAAACTTATAGTTGGTAGTGAATCGAGTGAACAAGAAATTTGCATCCAAAGATGAGATCATGGCTTTGTACTTGAGCAAATCAAAAAAGCAAATATGGAAGAGATTTTAATTATATAAGAACTTTCCAAAATTTAACCAGCCTCCATAGATTAGGTTTTTATTTAATTTAGTTAACTTTATTTTTAAAGTAAAGCAGTGACTTTAGGAAAATCAAATTTTTTGGAAATTTCAGGTTAAGACGAGTTATTGTAGACTAGAACTTTTACTGAAGTCGTTACGAATTAACACCCCTTCCTCATGAGATTGATACTCAGGGTTTTTAAAAGAAAGCTCTATATTACTTGAATGATATATGTACTTGCATAGTATCCCTAGTTTGTAAAATTCAATTGTGGAGAAAAGCGAGAATTATTTGTTAAATAACACTCAATTGGGAATTAAGGGTGCAAGCACACACAGGTAGTGGGAGTCAAGTTTTTGACGTCGTTGTTTGAAATTAAAATTGAAGTAATTACACATGTAGCGAGCACAAATTGTCCGGATTACCATGTGGCGGTGGGTGGGTGAAGTTGCAAGAGATGATAAGTGGCGGAAAATAATTAATATCTTTAACAGGCTGTGATTGGTGACCAAGCGGGGAGGGGGGGCAACAGGTATTTGACAGTGGGAAGTGGAGTGTTGATAACATTTTACATTATTGAACGGTGTAAACCTCAAATTTGGCCAACTCAGCCAAATTTTAAATTTAATCAAATGAACAAATGTGTAAACTTAAAATTCATTTATACTTTATATTGTATTTGCAGTTCTTCGTAGAAAACCCTTAATTTTTTTAAATCTCTTAAAAGAATTAAGGTACACTAAAAATTCTCAACACAAAATGGCTCAAGTGGATGATCTAGTTCTCTCAGAAACATACACGACCTTCAAAAGTATAACTCAAGCTCAATCCAACAACGCATAAAGCCTTTCATAACTCTTGACAAAAAGAGAAAATTGGAAACTATGAATTATTCCCCTCTATCATATGGAATAAGAACCTTAGTTATACCTAAATTTCGAGATATCAAAATTGAGAGATCCAATCTCCTTTTCCGATGAAGATAAGAGGCTCCCCTCTATCCTTGCTATACTTTTACTCTATAGGAAAGCTCACATCCTATTGACCTCACTTTTTTTGAGGTATAGTCTTTCTTCCTTAGAAGCCTAGGATCTAGCCATAAGACCTTTCTGTTGACTATCTTAGAGCACTAGTGATGGAACCCTAGTTCGTTTATAATTCTAAACACCTCTTTACCCTTCTTAGAGTTTCACATGTCTGATTTTGACCTCTGACACTTAGTATGACGAAGCCAGCATGGGAGAGCTCAAGAGGAGTCCCCATAGGACTGTTTGGCCTTAGGGTTAGCCCTGGGTGGTGTGACCTTAATCAATCTTGCACACACATACATGACCTTCTTACCTTCACTCATAACCTAAACCCTAAATCAAACATCTTTGACCTGGTTCCCCGCTCTTTTGGAGACTCATGTGGGTGATCCCCCAAACCCTTAGCCCTTGGATACGATGGCTAGGACCAACACATGGAGGATCCAAAATGTGGATTCTCTTAGTCTTATGGCTCAAAGATGGTGATTTTGTGATTGACATCCTTAATTGATATCAATTCCACCTAACTCTAATTTTGACCTTTTGCCCCAAACTTTTCAAAATAATCAAAATGCCCTTAAAACCCTATTTTTTTCTAAAATTGCACAAATTATCAATTTATCTCAAAAAATCATCTAAAACCATTTCAAACCACTCAAATTGCCCAAAAACCACAAAATCCTCAAAATACCCCAATATTTCCAATATTACCAAAATACCCCTCATGCCCCAAAAATCCCCAAGATTTCCAAATTCACTCTAAATATCCCCAAAATCAATCCTAACAACTCATTGACCCCAATTGTCCCCAAATCTACCTGTTGACCTCACTTTTGGTTGAGATTGAGTTTTTCCTCTTTAGTAACCTAAGGTCTAGCCATAGGACTTTCCTATTGACTATTCTTAGACACATGGAACCCTCACCATTAGAAATTCTACACTCTTCTCTACTCAACTTGGAATTCCACATACAAGGAACCCTCTAAGGTCTAGCCATAGGACTTTCCTGTTGACTATTCCTAGAAAACTAGAAAAGGAACCCTCACCAAGGTCTAGCCATAGGACTTTCTTATTGACTATTCTTAGAAAACTAGACAAGGAACCCTCACCATTCCCAAACTCTTCTCTACTCAACTTGAAGTTCCACATATTGGTCCTAACCTCTACCACTTAGTAGGGACTCCTCTTTACTCAACTTGAAGTTCCACATATTGGTCCTAGCACTTAGTAGGCAGGGTCATTATGGGGGAGCTCAAGGAGAGTCCCCTTAGGACTGCTAGACCTTAGGGTTGACCCTGGGTGTTGGTCTAGGGCTTAAGGTACATACTTGCACTCACAATCACTCACAACCCTAAAGCTTCTAGACTTTCATCCTTTGATCTTTTGGGAGACTCATGTAGATGGTCTCCTAGACCCACTAGCTCTAGGCTAGGATTTAGCTAAGACCACTATATAGAGGACCCAAAATGGGGTTTCCATTGGTCCATGGCTTATTGATGGTGGTTGGCACTCCAACTCTACCAAGATACCCAACATAGCCTTTTGCTCCTAAACTCCCCCAAATTACCTAGATACCCTTGGGACCCCAAATTTGGCCAAAAGTCTTAAATTTACCCAAAATACCCAAGTTGGTTCAAAAATTATTTCAAATACCTTGAAACAACCAAACTACTCAAAATCACCAAAATTTGCCAAATTACCAAAATACCCCTCCTTAACCCAAAAATCTAAAAAATTCCCAAAACCTCCCAATTATTCCCAATTTCATTTTCCTCAAATACCACTGACCCAATTTGGCCAATTTGACCATCTTTGACAAAAACCCCCAAATTGCCTTTTAAAGGCCCATTTTTTTCCCAAATCTACCTCAAATGTCTATCAAATTGGTCTCAATTTCCCCCAATTTCAATTCTAAACTCAAATTCACCCTTGATATGACCAATCTAGACCAAATCCAAACCCAATTGGTCCATCATTTGAGCCTAATTTTGATTTAGATCAAAGCCCCAATTTTGGCCACATGACCTAATCTCATCAAATTGAATGCCTTAGTTGTTCCTTATGATCATATACACCAAATGCAACATTTATTTGGGCCAATTAGCATGGCTAGCCTAGCCCAAACTCAAATTTTGGTCATTTGCCCTCACTTGGACCCATGCAGTAAATGTGGCCTAACCACCCTAAAGCCATCAAATTAACTCCACCACAGCTATTAGTTGGACCCTAAGACTGAGCCAAAAACCATCTAACCCAAGCTAGATGAGCCATGGACCAAGGGTCCCTTAAATTAAGGGATTTGATTTTCATTTTCGCTTAGGCTTAAAATATCTTTGCCAAAACAATACCTCATTGCATTAAATTGCTGTGACATATTCCCCTTGGTTCCCTGAGCTCCTAACCACCTCTTGAATTTCACCCAAATCAAACTCAGAGACCACCTCACTCAAATTAAATGATAGAGCTCCTCTGGCCCTCCACCTAAGCATCACAATACACCCAAATATTGGCTCTGAGAGCCACCCCTTAGCCATTTTTATAAAAACTCACCTCCACGACCATGGGAGGTGTGCTGAAATTTTCTCAGAGAGACCCCTCCAAACTACCCACAGAGTCTCTTTGAGACCTCCTCAGTACAATCCAACCATCACATTGCCCTGAATCCCCTTGCCGGAGCCCAATTTTTTAGCTTAAAATCTTGTCGGAGACAGGACAGAGCTCCTCACACCTCTACAGTCTACTAAAACCAAATTAAACTTACCCACACCTTCACCACAGTGAGAGGAGGAAAATCCCTATCAAATCCCCCTTCCACAGAGCCTCTAGCATAGCTCAAGGCCAACACCTGAAATCCACCTTAGTTGAAATCCTATATAGGCTTTGCACCATAGCCGGAGGCTTAATCCCTAGCCTCCTTGGACTTCAACGAACGTGCCAATCATCTCTGGTCGAAGCTTCACTTCTCAGAGCCAAAATATTGATCTCCTCTTCCTCCCGAGCCTATTTTGATTCTCCATTTGTTTAGGCTTAATTTAAGTGCGTGATTATCATATGGATATGTTCGTCTCACTTAGATGAGTCCATAGGATCAAACTCGAAGTGATTTGGTTGAGTCTAGGCTAAGATCTTAGGGTTTTAGTGTGGATGGTCACGGGATCACTCTATCGGGAACGATGACGGGGAGCCGTCCGATCGCGTATTTATCTCATCAACGGATGGCATCGAACCAGTCAACGCTTCCTTACATGAACCACGGGCCGAGTTAGCAGCTTGCGAGGACAGCGGCGTCGAATGGGAGCGCGTCGCGTGGAGTTTCGGAGCTGCCTAAGATTCAGTCAGCGTCGCGCGTTTAAATAGAAAAATATTGATTTTCTTATTTGAATAAATAACCCTAACTTTAAAAATTCATATCTTGGTCTGGAAAAATCAAAAAAATAAAATAAAAATATCCTCTTATTCAGTGAATAAAGGAGAATAATGTGAAAATAATTTTAAGTCCATGTGATGCTTATTTTATTTTTAATTAATTAAATACTGATTTGAATGTATTGATTCTCCATGCATATAGTCATATTAGCATGTTGTTGCATCTATCTTAGGGGATATCTTCTAATTTTTTCAAAGTTAAAGGAGGTCCCTAAACAGAGATCCATATTTTTCAACTTTATGTCTATTATTTGCATAAATTAATTATGATAATTAGAATATTGAGAAAAAATTTCAAGAAAATTTTGAAAGGTTTATGATGATCTGAGAACCCTTGAGAAAAATTCTCATGAACTAAGTCATTAAAAATAAATCTAATTTGTTTAAAACCTTAATCACTAAGATAATTAATTTTAGAAAATACAAATATTAAAATGACTTGATTTTGATCTCCACTATTATTTAGAATCCAGAGAACTCACCATAAAAAATTCAAAGCATTTTGAGTCCATTTGATGACCTAAATTGATTTTTCAAAATAAATATCATTTTGGCACTTAAATGATCTATTAAAAATCAAAATATAAATAAAAAATTTATAAAAACTTATTTTTTGAGCTCTCTGTGATCAGGAGTATTTTCTAAAAATAAAATGATTTTTAAAATAAAAACTTGATTTTTAGCCTATTTTTAAATATTTAAATAATTAAAAAATCCATAAAAATCACAAAAATAATAAAATTCATGAAAATGTTCTAAATTGCTTCCTAAGTACTTAGGAATGATTGAGATATTTTTCCTGATTTTCTAAATAAAGATATTGAATTTTGAAGCTTAAAATAACTTTTAAAGGCTAAAAATGAATTTTTACTAAAATAATTCCAATACATTAAAGAAAAATTAGAAAAATGTGAAATTTTTTTTCGGTGTACCTTGACATCATAGTGATTTAATAAAAATATAAAACTTAATTTTTCACATTTAAAATATTTTATAATTAATAAACACCCTAGAACTTAAAATAATTCTTAAAATTCAAATAAAATTCAAAAAATCATGAAACTTGGTCCAATGTCTTCTCTAGTCTAATACTATCTCCAGTAAAAAATTGATGAATTATGAAGTGATAGAGCCTTAGGGGCAAACGTGTAATTTTGGAAATTTAGCCTTAATTAACATTTAGGCCTAATTTCAGAAAGGGAAATGGGAAATCTTTGATTCTAGTTAACATATTTGGATGTTTGAAACACAAGGGGTGAACTTGTAGAAACCAACCTCATTTGTCCTATTAAAAAGGATAAATTTACAATTTCCTTAAATTACATAAATTTGGGAGTCTAGCCGATTAAATGATCCTAGATTTTGGGGTATGATTTTAGATGTTAATAACTCACTAATTCAATACCTTTATTTGATGAACAAAAAAAAAAAAAACATGAATCATCACCATCACGTATAAGTTAATTTCATTTGCAACGACTAAGACACTCAACAAAATCTTAAGGGCATAGTAGTGACTTAGGCTAAATCAAGTTTCATTTAAATAAGGATTAGAGTTTTAAGGGCTTAATAGTGACTTAGGCTAAATCAAGTTTCATTTAAATGAGGATTAGAAAAGTAAGCTTAGTAGTGACTTAGGCTAAATCAAGTTTCATTTAAATAAGGATTAGAAAAGTAAATATCATTGAAAATTAAATTATCTTTCAAACACTACAATCCCAAGTCAAAATTTGGCTAAGTCTCTTAAACTTGTCTCTTTAAGGGTCTTCACCCACTTAATTCTTAAATTGAATTATGAGTGATAATTACCCTATTCTTAGGGATAATTGAGACATCAATGCTCATTGAGTACTAAGGGTATTTACAGGATTAATTATTAAGCAACATAATAAGTTTAAAAGAACTCGAGATTTTCCACCAGGCAGTGAGAGAGTAGCACAGACCTACTTCTTTCTCTAGATCTGTTGGATACCTCAGAGATCTACTAAAATTAATATGTTATACTTGACAAAATCATCCTTAATTAAACTCCTAAGGACACACCAAGATATGACATAGGGTTAGGAAAACTACCAAAACCTTTTTTTTCCCTCTACATGAACTTCCCTTACATGTATTTTAAGTTTCAGTTGGTGGAACAAGAAGACTCGTCAGGTATGCTTTTACAGTTTTCAACATCATATTTCTTGTACTTTTATGCTTACACAAATTTACATGTTAAACAACAATGTCACCCTGCATAAAAACTAAAGCTATCAGGATAGCAACAAAACTAAAACCAAAACTAAAACTAAAATCAACCAAGATAAAATTCACCGCCCCAACATTCAAAATATAAAACAGCTCAAAATTTAATCACAAACACACACAAAACTACAATTGCAACTAAATTAAGATGTCTCTATCAGATGATCGGGAATTCCTTGGAGGAGGTAACCTACGGTTGCTAACGAGGCTTCCCACGGTCTAAACAAAATCATGGAACTCATTAAGTTGAGTTTAGTAAGTTCATTTGGACTAAGTGAATCCAATAGAAAATAGTGGTNAACTAGAAAACTCAAACTCGTCGCGGCAAGGAGCTTGGAGCTAGCATGGTGGGCAGCACGACCTCTAGATATCTCAAACTTGTCGCGGCAAGGAGCTTGGAGCTAGCATGGTGGGCAGCACGGCCATCTTCAACACAAAACCTGTCTTCCCTAGCTAAACCAATCTTCCTTCCTTAGACTTAAACAATAAAGCCATAGACAGAATGTGTCTTCTCCAGCTAAATCAATCTTCCTTCCTTAGACTTAAACAAGAAATTTATAGGACTTCGAGGTTGTTTGCTTATGCAACATAAATCCTCACCTTATCTTTAGGCCTTTGTATAGCTCTGCTATACAATATAAGCTCTAACTCATCTTAGGATTCCGAGGTTGTCGTCCATCAGGACCTAAATCCTCACAACTTCTAGGCTATTTGTGTGATTGATTCACACGAATGTAAGCCCTAACTAATAAAATTGCCAGGATGAAACACCTAAATATTTCTCCTTAGAAATGAAGATAAACATTAAGATAGCTTGGGAAGTCACCGGGGTTCTCATTTGGATCCATGACATCACCTAGTTCTTCCTCCTTTGGACTCTACAATAAAATGTTCTGAATTTGAATCAATCCCCTTTCACACCTCTACGTCCGATCTCATTGAAAAGTCTTACCCTTTGAAACTCCTTAAAGATAATATTTCCTAATTTTTATCGAGAGTCTTCTTAGGTGACTTTGGTCATTTAAGCGTTGAAGAGTCCTACCCTTTGAAATTCTTTGAAGATAATTTTTCTTGATTTTTATCGAGAGTCTTCTTAGGTGGCTTTGGTCATTTAAGAGTAGGGGCTTGCCCTTATAGGAAGCATGTCCGAACCCAGCTTAATATAAAACTTATTTAATTCTTTATATTAAATAGGGGAACTTGTTGGCAAATACAAAGGTTTCAAAGATCAAACGGATGTCATATATTCCTTAGTTTATTTCATCGAGCCTCATCCTCAAGTTTTGTGTTTATCCTTCGGGATAGATACATGATTTGAGGTATAGTGCTCTTTCATTTAAACTATGAAAAAGATGCAGTCAGTTTGATTTTATATTTTTCTAAAAAATAAATATATATATGTAAATTAAAACGTCATTCCAAAGCGGGTGATGGGATTTCGATTCCGGTGACCAACAGCTTCTTACGGGCAACTCCTTCAACCAAAAATAGCGCCGACACTACCAAAGTTAGCTAAAATTCTAAAATTGCCCTTAAGCGCCTAAAGTCTCCAAAGCTCCCCTAATTTTGACCAAATTGATCTCAAACTTTCCCAATTTCAAATCTAAATCAAATTTCATCATGTCTCAACCCAATTGAATAATATAATAAGTTCAAATTGAACAATATAATAAGTTCAAATGAACTCAAAATGGTTCAAGGGGTTTTAAAAGTTGTTAGGGCTATACCCCGAACATTTTTATGATATTTTGGATATTTTGAAGGATAATTAAACTTATTATTCTTTGTTCAAGAAAATTATCCATTAAGACTTTTAGGGACCCACCAAGTTATTCCTCGAGACCCAATAATTCATCAAGTAATGTGATACACTATTTATCATATATTAATTAACCCAATGCTCAAGGATTTAAGTCTACTTTATGGTATTCAAATCATTTTGAGCAACTGAGAATATTTGGTTTTTGTTACACATGGATCATTAAACTTTTGTAAGTTTGAGGTCTAGGTGGTTAGGGCGATGACGATAAAGCTAATGTGTGCTAAGACAAAGGATATGACGTGAGATTTAGAATAACATCTCTTATCTCAAGTACATTCAATGAAATGAGAGGATAAAAACTGATGATACTATTCGCCAACTCTTGATGAGATTGTTGCCTTTGATACTCTTAGGTTGCCTGTAGTCTTAGCTCGATAAAAGTAATTAATCTATGGACTACACTACTTTGCAAAGTATTTACAAAAATAAAATTTCTTTTGTCTGTTAAAGTAAACTCAAAATGCATGAAAACTAAATTTAAAATGAAAATTTATGAAGGCCCACGGTTAATCACTTGGATCGAGGTTAGGACTGCCCTCCGTAGATTGTCAAGTTGGTAGCTCTCATTCAAGGATGGGAAACGCACAATCTAGCTCTGAAGCCCCCACATTTACCAATGCTTACACCTAGTTCTGGTCTTCCATATATGACTACGGGTTTTCTTTTACTTGCTCATGTTTTTCTATGACTCATTTTCCGACTTTTTCGTGTTGGATGCACCTGTTTATTTTCTTGTAATTTATTTAAATATCCTGCAAATATATTATGTTTTATGAGGCTAACTATGCAGCGGTAGTAGAGACCCTGGTACACATTTACATTTTATGCATTTATAATCTTATTTATTTGCCTTACAATATTTTCTACCCGCGTTTATTTACTTTATATGCAAAACTAAACCAAAACTGAAAACCACAAAAACATTTTCAATATTAAATCTACAATTTCAAAATAATGAACAAACATAATACACTCATTCTTAGGTGATTTCAATTGTCTGAGATGTATTTAACATAGGGGTTTGCCTTTATTGAAAACTTTGGAACCTAATTTAATATAAACTTTATCTAATCTTTTATATTAGATGAGGAATTTGTGTCAACATAAAGTTTTCACATACTAAAACGGATGTCATAAATTCTTTAGTTTATTTAATCGAGTCTTACTATCAAATAATGTGTCTATTCTCCGGAATAGATGCATGGCTTGTAGTGTTGTGCTCGTTTATTTAATCAGATAGATTTCATATTATCAAAAATTAAAACACTACTTTTCAGTATATATATATATATATATATATATATATATATATATATATATATATATATATATATANNNNTATGAAGGATTTTCAACAAAAATTGGATGCCAATTTGAAGTCTAAGGCATTCAAATGTTGAATTTTGGGGTGTTAGCCAATATTGGGGCTAATTTGGGAATTTTGGATTTAGGCCAAAATTAAATGGGTTTGAGGCTTTAACAAGGCCAATTGATGGTGGATTTTGATGTATAAGAATGTTTTAAGGATTTTTCAATATTAAATGAGGCCAATTGACTAGGCTATGGGTTTACTTGGGTGAGATTAAGTCATATGGTCAAAATTGGGGGTTTTGACCCAAATCAAAATTGGGCTCCAATTATGGACCAATTGAGCTTGGATTTGGTTTAAATTGGTCACATTTAAAGTGAATTTGAGTTTAGGATTGAAATTGGGGAAGATTGGATCCAAATTGATGGACATTTGAAGTAAATTTGGGGAAATTGGGCCTTTAAAGGCAATTTGGGGGTTTTGGTCAAAATGGTCAAATTGGTCAAATTGAATCCAATTGATGGGTCCAAATGGGTTTTGAGGACATTTGGAGTGATTTTGGAGGTTTTGGGAAAGTTTGGGATACCAAGGGTATTTTAGTAATTTTGGTAATTTTGAGGGTATTTTGGCTAAAGATGGCCAAATTGACCAAATTGGGCCATGTGGTAGTTGAAAGAAATAAAATTGAGAATATTTGGGATTTATTGGGATTTTATGGGAATTTTATGGGATTTTTGGATTTTGGGTTAAAGGAAGGTCTTAAGGGCAGTTAGGTAATTTGGGGGTGTCTGGGGCAAAAGACCCAAGATTAGTATTTCAAATAGAATTGGATAGCTATCCATTCTAAATGAACCATGGATCAATAAAACCCTCATTTTGAGATCTTATGTATTGGTTTTAGCCAGAATATTGTGAGGATATCGTGTACCCTAACTCCAAACTAATATCCAGGGTCAATCCTAAGGTCAAGTAGTCCTATAGGAACTCTTCTTGAATTCTCTCATAATGATCTTACCTACTATATGCTAGAGGTTAAGACTAATATGTGGAACTTCAAGTTAAGTAAAGAGAAGAGTTTTGAATTTCTAATGGTGGGGGTACCTTTTCTAGTTTTCTAAGACTAGTCAATAGGAAAGTTCTATGGCTAGACCTAGCATACTAAAGAAGTTTCTAGACCTCAACCAAAAGTGAGGTCAACAAGGGAGTTTGTGCAACAACATATACAAGGGCTAAAGGACCAAATGATTGGTTAGATGATGGAGGCCATTTAAGAAAAGCTCGATACATGGAGGAGAACCCTCATGAAAAAAGTACTAGTGCTTACTGGGTTGGTACCGATCAATAGGTTTTGGTTTAAGTGAATTGAAGGGCCTTAAAAGGTTAAGAACAAATTCTTTTGTCTCCTTTATGAAACTAAGCCCCTAGAGCGATTTAAAATTCCCATGATGGAATCCTACAAGGGTCAGGTTGATCCGATCAACCAAATAGGGTCTTTTGAGTCTATCGTATGCCTTTTAAAGATTACTGACTCACCAGAGTGTAGTTTATTCTTCATCATGCTGAGGGAGTCAAATCTTAACTAGTTCAATGGACTGTCGACAAGAATAATCACTTCCTTTGCCAATTTTAAAAAGAATTTTCGTAGCATAGTTTGCTAGTGCCCAAAAAAGTGGGAGGTACAGGATCTAGAACCCGAAGTAGCACACGCTGCCCAAACTCAAGGGAAAAAAAGAAAGACCTTTATATTATGCTTTGGGTGTCAACTAGCGAAAAACTTTAATTGAGTTTTTGGAGCTGGCCAAAAACCACATATCGACCAAGAAATACCATTCTACAACAACTTCCATCATAGTAGAATTATCAACTCATCGTCTGTAGAAGAGGGCTCTTAAGGATGGTTGGTGGAGATCTAGGAAAGACTCGAGCCCTTCCATTCTACCATGATATGAGGACAATTGACTGGCTCACGACGACGAAGTGGTTGACATAAACACCAACCAAGGAAGTCAGGCTTGTTATCTTGACTAGCAATTGACTCATTACACCAAGCGACTGCTCGATCACCATGAAGCACTAAAGGTGACTTTATTGAGGGTATCGATGTAAGAGATGGTAAAGGCCATATAAATTAAAGAATATTTCATGAAGGCACCGCCAATGAAGATCAAAACTTTTCTCTGAGACCGAGTGAATTACAACATGTATCACAAGGATCATGTCCATGATAAAGAGAAATGTTGACAACTCCATAGCTTGCTTGATGAGTTGATTAAAGTTAGGAAAAAAAGGAGTTAATAGCACGAGGAACAGCGATCCGGAGGTATGAGAAGGTTAAAGTTAATAAAATCTCAGATGAACTAATCCGAAAAAAAACCTTTCATATAACTTGGATAGTACCGACAATCTTCGGGGGAGGTGGAGATCCATCTTGACGGGCTTGCTAGAAGACATTTCAGTCAAAAGATTTATGCACATTCACTTTCACTCTAAATTAAAACACCCATTGACCTATTACTTTCAACAATACGAATCTGTTGCCTAAGTGAACCCCTTATATGAGAACAATTGACTGGCTCACGACAACGAAGTGGCTGACATAAACACCTAAGTGAACCCCATCCATTCTACCATGATATGAGGACAATTAACTGGCTTACAACAATAAAGTGGCTGACCTAAACACCAACCAAGGAGGTCATACTTGTTATTCTGACTAGTGGTCGACTCATTACACCGAGTGGCCACTCGATCTCCATGAAGCACTAAAGGTGACTCTATTGAGGGTATCAATGGAAGGGATGGTAGAGGCTGTATAGAGTAAAGAATATTTCATGAAGGAATCACCAATGAAGACCGAAGCTTTTCTCTGAGACCCAAATAAATACAACATGTATCAGAAGGATGATGTCCATGATAAAGAGGAATGTTGACACCTCCATAGCTTGCTTGATGAGTTCATCAAAGATGGGAAACGAAAGGAGTTCATAGCATCAGGAACAACGATCTGGAGGTAGGAGAAGGTTCAAGTTAAGAAAATCTCAGATGAACTAATCCGAGCAAACATCATTCATATTACTTGGATAGTACTGAAAATCTTTGGGGGAGGTGGAGATCCATCTTGATGGGCTTGCTAGAAGGCATTTCAGTTAAAAGATTTATGCACATTCACTTTCACTATAAATCAAAACACCCATTCACCTATTACTTTCAACAATATGAATCTGCTGCCTAAGTGAATCCCTTATAACGATGTTAATATTCTCACAACTCTAACAAACAATTACCATAGTAGCAGCCTAGTCGATATTAAGAGCTCAATAAAATTTTATGTTCAAGTTTATATTTGACAAGATATGATGCTCCATCGACCAACTGGTTGCAACTGCCAGCCAACTTTATAACTTCTTTGGCAAGAGGAAAGAGGCCTTGGGAATAATCACTCTTTCAGTCAACTTGGGGAAAGGTGACAAGCATTTTACTTATAAGGAGAATTATGTGGTGGTTGATTCATTGCATACCAATAACACCATCTTTGATTGGCCCCTACTCAATGACTCCAAGACCATAGTCTCTAAATATCATGTGGTAATAAAGTTTTAAGGTGAAGAGAAGGAAAATACAAGCATTGGTGCACATGACTCCCCACCCCCTAGAACAAAACAATAAGTACAAAGACTAGCCAATTAGATGGCGGGCTTGAGTAGGTTCATCTCCAAATCTGGTGACAAGTGTGCAATTTTCTTCAAAACACTAAAGAAAGAAATGAACTTTGAGTGATCAGATGAGTGTGAGCAAGCATTCAGGAAGGTGAGGAATTTTCTAACATCTTTTTAACTTCGCCAAATTCCAAAGTCTAACGAAGAGCTCTCACGATACTTGGCAGTTAGACTTGAATCCATTAGCTAAGTATTAGTATGAGCTGAATGGGGGAATCAGTTTCCTGTTTAATACACCAGACGGGTCCTTAGAGTCACCAAACTAAGGTTTACAATTATGAAGAAACTAACATTTGCTTTTATTATTTTTGCTCACAAGCTACGACCATACTTTCAAATCCATCCAATTTTTGTCATCATCAACCACCCTTTTAAGTTTGTTCTTATTGGGCCAGAACATTCTGGTCGGCTCCTCAAGTAAGCAGTGGAGCTCAGAGAGTTCAACATCTCCTATGTTCCCCACATTGTAATCAACGTGCAAGCAATAGCAGAATTATTGAGAGATTTTTTTAGTAGAATGAAAGAGAAGCTATTAATGCTAAACTGTACTCTACACATTGATGGAGCTTCAAGCCAGGTAGGGGCAAGATTTTGTTTCTCCCTTACTATTTTGAATGGAGAGCACCTTTATCACTCAATCAAAATAAGATTCAAAATCACTAACAATCAAGTAGAATATGAGGCTTTAATTTTCGGCCTGCTCTTTTCATTTGAGATAGGTTCTTAGTGTCTCATGTTGAAGTCAAACTTATAGTTGGTAGTGAATCAAGTGAACAAGAAATTTGCATCCAAAGATGAGATCATGGTTTTGTACTTGAGCAAAGCAAAAAAGCAAATATGGAAGGGATTTTGATTATATAAGAACTTTCCAAAATTTAACCAGCCACCTTAGATTAGGTTTTTATTTAATTTAGTTAACTTTATTTTTAAAGTAAAGTAGTGACTTTAGGAAAATCAAAGTTTTTCGGAAATTTCAGGCTAAGACGAGTTATTGTAGACTAGAACTTTTACTGAAGTCGTTATGAATTAACACCCTTTCCTCATGAGATTGATACTCAGGGTTTTTGAAAGAAAGCTCTATATTACTTGAACGATATATGTACTTGTGTAGTATCTCTAGTTTGTAAAATTGAATTGTGGAGAAAAGCGAAAATTATTTGTTAAATTATTTGCCAAATTAAGGGTGCAAGCACACGCAGGTAGTGGGAGTCAAGTTTTTGGTGTCGTTGTTTGAAATTGAAATTGAAGTAATTACACATGTAGCAAACACATATTGTCGGGATTACCATGCGGCAGTGGTGGGTCGAGTTGCAAGAGGTGGTATGTGGCGGGCAATAATTAATATCTTTGACAGGCTGCGATTGGTGACCAAGCGGGGAGGGGGTGGCAACAGGTATTTGACGGTGGGAAGTGGAGTGCTGATAACATTTTACATTATTGAACGGTGTAAACCTCAAATTTGGCCAACTCAACCAAAATTTAAATTTAGTTAAATGAACAAATGTGTAAACTTAAAATTCATTTATACTTTATATTGTATTTGCAGTACTTTGTAGAAAACCCTTAATATTTTAAAATCTCTCCAAAGAATTAAGGTACACTAAAAATTCTCACAACCAAATGGCCCAAGTGGATAATCTATTTCTCTCAGGAACATACATGACCTTCAAAAGTATAACACAAGCTCAATCCAACAACTCATAAAGCCTTTTATAACTTCTTGACAAAAAGAGAAAATTGGAAAGTATGAATTATTCTCCTCTATCATATGGAATAAGAACCTTAGTTATACCTCAATTTCAAGCTATCAAAATTGAGAGATCCAATCTCCTTTTCCGATAAAGTTAAGAGGCCCCCCTCTATCCTCACTACACTTTTACTCTATAGGAAAGCTCACATCCTGTTGACCTCAACTTTTTTAAGGTATAGTCGTTCTTCCTTAGAAGCCTAGGATCTAGGTATAGGACTTTTCTGACTATCCTAGAGTAGCCCTACCTCGTTTAAAATTCTAAACACCTCTTTACCCTTTTTAGGGTTTCACATGTTTGGTTTTGACCTCTGGCACTTAGTATGATGAAACCAACATGGGAGAGCTCAAGAGGAGTCCCCATAGAACTGTTTGGCCTTAGGGTTAGCTCTGGGTGGTGTGACCTTAATCAGGCTTGCACACACACACTTGAACCTCTTATCCTCACTCACAACCTAAACCCTAAACCAAACATCCTTAACCTGGTTCCCAGCTCTTTTGGAGACTCATGTGGGTGGTTCACCAAACCCTTAGTCCTTAGCTACGATGGCTAGGACCAACACATGGAGGATCCAAAATGTGGATTCCCTTAGTCTTATGGCTCAAAGATGGTGATTTTATGATTGGCATCCTTAATTGANTTTTTCCGATGAAGATAAGAGGCTCCCCTCTATCCTCACTACACTTTTACTCTATAAGAAAGCTCACATCCTGTTGACCTCACTTTTTTTAAGGTATAGTCGTTCTTCCTTAGAAGCCTAGGTTCTAGGTATAGGACTTTTCTGACTATCCTAGAGCAGCTCTACCTTGTTTAAAATTCTAAACACCTCTTTTTTTTAGGGTTTCATATGTTTGGGTTTGACCTCTGGCACTTAGTATGATGAAACCAACATGGGAGAGCTCAAGAGGAGTCCCCATAGAACTGTTTGGCCTTAGGGTTAGCTCTGGGTGGTGTGAACTTAATCAGGCTTGCACACACACACTTGAACCTCTTATCTTCACTCACAACCTAAACCCTAAACCAAACATCCTTAACCTGGTTCCCAGCTCTTTTGGAGACTCATGTGGGTGGTTCACCAAACCCTTAGTCCTTAGCTACGATGGCTAGGACCAACACATGGAGGATCCAAAATGTGGATTCCCTTAGTCTTATGGCTCAAAGATGGTGATTTTATGATTGGCATCCTTAATTGATATCAATTCCACCTAAACTCTAATTTTGAACTTTTGCCCCAAACTTTTCAAAATAATCAAAATGTCTTTAAAACCCTATTGTTTCTAAAATTGCACAAATTATCAATTTATCTCCAAAAATCATCTAAAACCATTTTGAACCACTCAAATTGCCCAAAAACCACAAAATCATCAAAATCCTTGAAATATCCCAAGATTGCCAATATTACCAAAATACCCCTTATGCCCCAAAAAACCCCAAGATTTTAAATTCCTCTAAATGTCTCCAAAATCAATCCTAACCACTCATTGACCCCAATTGTCCCCAAATCTACCAAATTTAGCCAAAATTCTAAAATTGCCTTTAAGTGCCTAAAGTCTCCAAATCTCCCCTAATTTTCACCAAATTGATCTCAGAATTTCCCAATTTCAAATCTAAATCAAATTCAATCATGTCTCAACCCAATTGAATAATATAATAAGTTCAAATTGAACAATATAATAAGTTCAAATTGAACAATNTTAAATGTCCCCAAAATCAATCATAACCACTCATTGAGCCCAATTGTCCCCAAATCTACCAAATTTAACCAAAATTCTAAAATTGCCTTTAAGTGCCTAAAGTCTCCAAATCTCCCCTAATTTTCACCAAATTGATCTTAGTATTTCCCAATTTCAAATCTAAATCAAATTTTATCATGTCTCAACCCAATTGAATAATATAATAAGTTCAAATTGAACAATATAATAAGTTCAAATTGAACAATAACATAAGTTCAAATAAACTCGAAATGGTTCAAGGGGTTTTAAAAGTTGTTTAAATGAACAATAGATGCATGGCTTGTAGTGTTGTACTCGTTTATTTAATCAGATAAATCTCGTATTAGCAAAAATTAAAACACTATTTTTCAGTATATATATATATATATATATATATACCATCTTTTCTCATGTTTACGGCTGACACANCTTCCATGGCCTCAAAATAACAATAATAGTCATTGACTAATTTCACTTTCATTGTAAGACAAATGTTCATTTGCGCAATCCTATTTAAGATACAATCAATCTTATGGAGGTTTTATTTCATCCCAACCCTTCATTAAAAATTAACTTTATCAAGTAGTGCTCAAACAAATAACTTTAGATAAGTCAAAACTATGGGCACATTTTGTTAAATAACATACATTATAGATTATGATTTAAGACATCATTTTAACCTATAGTTTGAGATTGATGTACTTTCAAATGAAATTTCTTATAACCCAAGCAAACATTTTTTTGGATAAATAAGACAATATTCTTATTTTTTATTTATGTAATAAAATTGCATTACAAAAGTATTATATAAGCTAATAGTATATTCTCTGTGAAATCACTTTCTACAACATGATCGATATTTTGGGAGAGATCTTCTGATGCTTGATTAAAAAAATATATATTTATTATTAGTGTCAGCCTTATAATACTAATATTAAACCTCCTACAAAAACCAAAGAACAAAATAACTTTTAAATCATTGAAGCTTCAACTTTGAAGAGAAAAGTCTATTTTCTTGAGAATATTTATGGCTTCTAAGGATATAACCCCATGTCAATCTATCACCTCTTAAAAGTCTTATAACACTTCTTTACAAAGGTAAAATTTGGGAAGCATGAGTTTTTCCTCGCCATCATAAATATTATGAACCCGGAGTATGCCTCAACTTCAAGTTATCCGAATAAAGATAGACAATCTCTTTTCAAGAGAAAGACTAGAGGTCGCCCCCTACCCCTCCACCTCCTCCATCTCCGTTGTAAGTATTGAAAATTTTTTACTCCACTTATGGAGGACAATTTGATGCTCTTGAAGAAGGCACACTTAAGAATGCAAGGGAGATATATATTCTCCATCTACAAATGGTCCGATATATCTACATATTAAAAATAATTTACAATTTTTGGTAGAGATGCACTAAACTCTGCAAGAGGGTACTATGTTTTAGCTAAATAAAATAATATTTAACATTTTTCAAGGAGCTTTAGGGACTATTTGGGACATGTTTGTGCCAACTTTGCTTTTTCATAATGCCACTACAGTCCTGTTTGAGGAGTTGTTTTCTTGCTGCTTTATAGAATTTTTTGGTGGTAGGAAGCTTTTTTTTTTTTTTAACTTGAGCTGTTAAAGTGTGGTGGCTGCCAAAAAGCTGATTCGACTTTTTGAAAATAAAATAAATTTATAATAATTACCGCAATATTTTTAAAAATAATTTCTTCTGTAATGGTTTCACAACTACTTCAAACAACTGCAGCTGCCCCAAGCAAACCCTAATCTACAAATGAGAATTAGAAGAGAGAAACTTTTCTCACAACTCAATAAAAAAAAAGACAAAATAATAATAATAAAAATTTCTTGGTAATTTTAATAAAGGCACATCAAAGTTTGTGCGGGAGAACTACACCACCTATATAGGATATTGTTTAAACATATTTAACAACAAATTAAAGCATATGAAAGAGGAATCATGAGATGTGATTTTTTTCCCCTAACTTTTTCTATGAAAGAGAGTTTGATATTGTCAATGGAGATGCACTTATTCTCACACGAAAAAAATTTCATTTCATCGGCACATGATAGTGAGTGATTAAACTTTTCTAAAGAAAAAAATTAGAGCTTAGAAAGAGAGCATTGGGAGGGGTGAGTTTTGTCACAAACCCATGAGAAAAATCTGCTACGTAAGGCGTACGCAGAGTTGCGTAAGTCGGAGATTATTTAGATGGTATTGGGGGGTTTTAGGTATGTTACACCCTCTATAACATCTTTATAACCTACATATAACCGTACAGGAGGTATAACCTACCTATAACCCCCCAATACCCCCTGAATAACCTCCGACGTACACAGCTCTACGTACATGTAAATTTGAAGTAAGGAGAAAATTTATTAAACTTTTACAAATGTTCCAAAATTTTTGAAATTTTGTTACTAAATTATTATATTTTTATTAAAAATATCTACATGTTACTATATGTGTCCGTGNTTATCTATTCTCCATCTACAGATAGTCTGATATATCTACCTATGAAAAATAATTCACATTTTTTGGTAGAGATGCACTAAAGTCTGCAAGAGGTTACTATGTTTTAGCTAAATAAAATAATATTAAACCTTTTTCAAGGAGGTTTACGGCCTATTCGGGACAACTTTGTGCCAACTTTGCTTTTTCATACCGTTATTACAGTCCTGCTTGAGGAGTTGTTTTCTTGCTGCTTCAGAGAATTTTTTGTGGTAGAAAGTTTTTTTTTTTAACTTGAGCTGTTAAAGTGTGGTGGCTGCCAGAAAGATGACATTCGACTTTTTGAAAATAAAATAAATTTGTAATAATTACCGCAATATTTTGAAAAATAATTTCTTCTACAGCAGTTTCACAACTACTTCAAACAGCTTCAGAAGCTTTTCTCACTTCTCAATAAAAAAAAGACAAAATAATAATGATAAAAATTTCTTGGTAATTTTAATAAAGGCACATCAAAGTTTGTGCGTGAGAACTACACCACCTATATAGGATATTTTTTAAACATATTTAACAATAAATTAAAGCCTATAAAAGAGGAATCATGAGATGTGATTTTTTTTTTTCTCAACTTTTTCTATGAAAGAGAGTTAGATATTGTCAATGGAGATGCACTTATTCTCACACGAAAAAATTTCATTTCATGGGCACATGATAGCGAGTGATTAAACTTTTCTAAGGAAAAACATTAGAGCTTAGAAAGAGAGCATTGGGAGGGATGAGTTTTGTGGCAAGCCCATGAGAAAAATTTGCTACATAAGTAGTATGCAGAGCTGCGTAAGTCTGAGATTATTTAGAGGGTATTTGGAGTCTTTGTAGCATACATATAACCCTACAGGAGGTGCAATCTACCTAGAACCCCCCAACACCCCCTGAATAACCTCTAACGTATACAGCCCTGCGTACGTGCAAATTTGAAGTAACGAGAAAATTTATTAAACTTTTACAAATGTTCCAAGATTTTTGAAATTTTGTTACTAAATTATTATATTTTTATTAAAAATATCTACATGTTACTATATGTGTCCGTGCTCGCAAGTTGCATTTATATCTCTCATTAATGCTCTATATTATTTACACCTAATCCTCACAATTGCGTGCATTAATGAACTTCACCATCCTGCCTCTTTTCATTAATTATCACATCCTGCTTGCCCGCAGCTGGTCCCCATGCAGAATACAATATAAATCAATTCATATATAACAATTTTTAACTCAAATTATAAATATTATTATCATAATAATTATTATATTGTTTTTTAATTGTATGGATAAATTATAGTTAGATAAAACTGTTGGTGAAATATGTCATGAAAATTTAATTAAATTTTGCTTTAAATCACTTTTATGATTACTTTGCACAAAAAAATAGGCATATAATATTTAGATATGTAAATAGGCAAGAATTGGGTGGTCTGTATGTAAATGCCCCACCAGCAATTCCTATGGGATTTGAGACATTGTAACTTATATGGTAAAGTCCTTGTGCAGCTCAAGTCGTCGCCGTATCTTGAAAGACTTTAGGAGCAGGAGAGTCTGGATGTTGCTATGTGTGCGGACTCCAGTAATATCCGTTACGTGTGCTATATCGCGAATATTATTGGGTNTTTATTTGATGGTTATTAAGAGTTTATTTGATGGTTATTAAGGAGTTATTGCGGGGGTTAATACAAAGGGTTATTGAAGTGGAACCGCATAAGTTATTGGGGGGTTATTGCAAGGGATTAATGAAGTGAAATCGCGGAGATTATTCGAGAGTTATTACATGGGTTATTGCAGGAGGTTATTCAAGTGGAAGTGTTGATGTTCTTGGGGTGGTAACTCCAATAACGTCACAATAACACATCAATAACCCCCAAATAACCTCTGTGGTTACACTCCAATAACCTCTACGGTTCCACTTACATATTTTCTTAGGTGGCCCAGTGTAGCACACATGACGGCATATTACTGGAGTCCGCACGTAGAGCTGCGTCCGGTCGCCTTATGGAAATTTTTCCTTAAGGAATTTATGTGAAATACTAACCTCAATTTTCATTAAATTCTCATTCATCTAATGTTTATTAACAATGTTATTCTTATAAATATTTAAATCTGATTTGTACTTTACACATGATAAGTTTATGTCCACACACACACACACACACACACACACACACACACATATATTTATATATATATATATATGCACCCCGTACTCAGATCAGATGGTCGAGTATCTGCTTGTCAGTGCAAGTTATTTTTGCCTTTATAGAAATCAATTCTATAAGACGATAAGAAACTAATTGTTACTAAGCAAGATAGGTTAACAGAAAGGCAGAAAAGTTTCACGACAAGCAGCAAACACCTTAATGGCAATCCATTAGGACTTTGTGTTGGGCTGTTATTAAATTTAACTACATCAAAAATGTCATTTAGTTGTGGCTTAATGTTGGGGTGTATACGAGTCGAGTCGAGCTCAAGCCACCCTCAGCTTAAGCTTGAGCTTGATTAATTTTATCGAGCTTAAGTCTACGAGTTCGAGCCGGCTTGTTTAATATAAAAGAGAGAAATTGATATTAATTTAAGCTATATTATAATAAGTTGTCAAGTAGAATGAACAGTTAGGAGGAAAAAAATAAGAAACCACCTAACATGCAATACTAAATATTATTTTCATAACTATTTTTAATAACTTGATAAAATCTTAAAGTTATTATATAATTTCAATGTTTTTTATATCAATATTTTTTCAAACAAGCTAGCTCGCGAGCTAACGAGTCGAGTCAGAGCTGGCTTGAGCTTGGTTTGTTAGCTCATCGAGCTCAATGCATGAGCCACTTATCAAGTCAAGCTTGAGCCGGCTCACGAGTCAGCTTGACTCACGTACACCTCTAGCTTAGTGCTAAGCCTTAAAAGCTTAGCTTTACTTTATGAGATATATATAGTTGATGACTACAATTTAACCACCTAAGAAACATGATTCCTTGAAAATATTTTATGCAAAGTCACTGTATATAATAAAAAATAAGAAGATATCCCTATATATCAATTCTTACGTATTTACATATCCAACACCTAAACTTCAATATTGACATATATGCCACCTTACTTATGCATGAAAATGTGCATTCACTTATTAAAAGTTAAGATAGTAGTATTTTTTATGTAATAGGAAAAATTTTGGTGCTATAAATAAAAAAAAACAAAGTTTAGGTGTTAGATATGTAAATACATAAAAATTGTGTGGTATGTATGTTAATGCCTACTAAAAATAATTATTTCAACATATCGTAGAGCTAATTGCAAAGCATTACTTTGTCAAATTAACCAGAACTTATTTGTATAACAGAGTTCTAATAAAGCTCTAATACATAAAAAATATTTTATAATAAAATCCATAAATAATCCTTGTATATTTTAACTATTATTATTATCATCATTGAGTTGATTTAGGATAAATCATCCTCCATCAAACATTCAAGTACCTAAACACACTTTTTGGAGCCGTCATTTACACATTTAAAGTGTATTGAGTTCATCTTTAAGCTGCAAAATGCAAGAATTTCAAGCACCGACGCATTATAGAAATGACACGAGCCCTCTTACTCAAAGCCCAATTACCACTCAAATTTTGAACTGATGAAGTACGAACAACATCTTATATAATAAATCGCATGCCATCAAGAAATAGAAAAGCATCTCTCAACCTTTCAACTATTGTATTATACAACCCCATGAAATGCTCATTTGCACATTTTCGACTCATCCTGTTATCCTAATCTTACCAACTAGCTACTATCCAAAGCTCCTTGTATATCTTTGGGTTGCTCCACTTAACACAAGGGGTATCGCCGTTATAATCCTACCGCCAACAAAATTATCTAAGAATGTATTGCTTGATGAAGAATGCTTTCCATACCTCTCTTTACCGAATAAACTGTGTAATTCCCCTTCCACCTCATACATAACACCTCTCATCCTCCTACCTTGCAAACCTGTGGAAATTCTCAGCACTCATGTTCCTAGATATCTCTCGAGTAGTGGGCGAACACCACCCATCAAACCTTCAATACCAAAGCAGCAGTTATCTTTTCCACAGGGACACGTCGAACCAAGCTTTGATACTGCATCAATTGTTAGCTGAAGCCCAATCCCACAAACCGCTCCCGCTCCTACGCTATTGCGAAACGTCGCAACTTTTGTCTTCCGCTCTGTTGCAAAGCAAAGCTTCGCATCGCCCCTTCCCAAAACCGCTCCTGCTCCTGTGCCTCTCTCGGTCGCGATAAAAGGGGAGTTTCGCCTCTCGCGTCGAGTGAAGCCTAGGCAACTGAAACATTAGAGAGCAAGGTTTAACGAGACTTGGAAGATCGCCGCTTCTAATTTAGCATAGCCCTTTTGTGTTTTTCTTTGGGTTTACTCGGGATAGAGGAAAAGAAGTGCAGGCAGTAATTCCTTGCGGCAGAAGAAAGAAGAAAAAAGAAGAAGAAGATTGTTCTCCCTTGGCTTCTTTTTCGTGGCTTGTGACATAAGAGAAATTGGGTTTATTTTTCTTGTGAGTTTATCTTCTTCGGTATATCTCGATGTAGAGAGAGAAGAAGAGAGAGTAACGAAGCGAGAGATTTCTTTTATAAGTCAAGACGATCGACTAGTGTAAATTCCTCAAGTAGTAAAATCCTCTGCAACTCCGTGGACGTAGGCAATTTGCCCAAACACATAAATTTGTGTGTTCCGCTATGTTACTATTTTATAGTGTGAATTTGCTCATTCCATTTTTTCGCTTCATCGAAGATCATTCTTTTACATTTCATATATATACCACAACAATTGATATCAGAGCTTTGTTTGGATCTGAGGAAGAATTTTGGCTGCAGATGAATTGAGTTTCAGGGATCGAGAAGTTTGATGACACAAGTTTTGGTTATTGGAGGATGCAGATAGAGGATAACCTCTATGAGAAGAAACTTAATTTTCCGTTATTGGAGAAAATATCTGAAAGTATGGATGAGGCTAAATAGAATTTGTTGGATCGCAAGTTTTGGGGTTTATTTGATTGACCCTATCGAGGTGCGTTGCACATAACGTAGTCAAGGAAATGACGACTGTAAATCTCATGACAGCTTTATCAGGTATATATGAAAAGCCATCGACAAATAACAAGGTGTACTTGATGAAGAAGTTATTCAACTTGAAGATGGAAAAAATTATTTTGTTGCTCAACACCTGAATGATTTCAATATTATCATGAATCAATTTTCTTCCATTGAAATTGATTTTGATGATGAGATACGTGCGCTGATATTGTTGGCAATATTGTCAAATAGTTGGGAAGCCATGAGGATGGCAGTTAGCAGTTCTGCAGACAAATCTAAATTGAAATGTAATGATATTCGTAATTTGATTTTAGCTGAGAAGGTGTGAAAGAAAAATTATGGCAATATCTTAGGATTGAGTTCGACACTGAATATTGATTTCAGAGGGAGATCACAGGACAAGAACTCAAATAGAGGGAGGCTAAAATCAAAGTCTGATCAGCAGACAACCTGTTGGAATTGTGGCAAAGCTGGCCACATAAAGAGAAACAGTAGGAATCCTAAGAAGATTGAGAATGATAGTGCAAATGTGGTATCTGAAGAAGTACATGATACACTATTGTTGGCAGTTCATAGTTCTGTTGATGAAGGAAGTGAAGATGAGAGTGAGTCTGGGGCACCCATTACTTTTGTCCTACAGACAGATGATGGAGAATCGCAGAGCTATGAAGAAATCATACAAGATGAAAGTTCGAGCAAGTGGGAGCTGATAGAACTTCCACCGGGGAATAAGGCATTACACAACAAGTGGGTGTACCGGGTAAAGACTGAGCATGATGACAGTAAAAGGTACAGGACTAAACATGATGACAGTAAGAGGTACAGGACTGAACTTGTTGTAAAAGACTTTCAACAGAGGTAGGATTTTGCCCATGCAGTGGGAGTTATAAGCGGATACAAGAGTAACCTAGGAAATAGCTGGGAGGTGTAAGACTATGTAGACCCTGTTGATATGTTAACTAAGGGTGTTACTCTTGAGAAACTGAATTTGTGCACAACTTTAGTTGGTCTTCTGGTGTGGAGACAGGGGCTTTAAGTTGCTGAGGTAGAGGATTCATGTTTAAGGAAATAAGTAACGCCGCTAGTTGAGGATATCAGTTTGAGGAAGAAGACGTTGTAGCTTGTGTATTGGTCACCAAGTGAGAGATTTGTTAGCTGGAGCCCGAACCTGCGAGCCGCTCCCACTCCCACTCTGTCACGAAACATCACGACTTTCGTCTCCCATCCCCTTCCTGCTCTGTTGTGAAGCTTCGCTTCGCTTCGCCCCTTCGTAAAACTACTCCCGTTTCAGTGTCTCTCTCGATTGCGATAAAAGGGGGTTTTGCCTCTCCGTCGAGTGAAGCCTAGGCTATTGAAGTGTAAGAGTGCAAGGTTTGACGAGGCTTGGAAGATCGTTGCTTCTGATTTAGCACAGTTCTTTTGTGTTCTTCTTCGGGTTTCCTCGGGATAGAGGAAAAGAAGTGCAAACAGTAATTCCTTGCAGCAGAAGGAAGAAGAAAGATGAAAAAGAAGATTGTTCTCTCTTGGCTTCTTCTTGGTGGCTTATGGCAGAAGAGAAATTGGGTTTATTTTTTTTGTAAGTTTATCTTCTTCGGTGTATCTCGGTGTAGAGAGAGAAGAAGAGAGAGTAACGAAGCAAGAGATTCTTCTTGAAGACGATCGACTGGTGTAAATTCCTCAAGTAGTAAAATCTTGTACAACTTCGTGGATGTAGGCAATTTGACGAACCACATAAATCTATGTGTTCCGCTGTGTTACTGTTTCCTGGTATGAATTTTATCGTTCTATTTTTTTGCTTCATCAAAGATTGTTCTTTTATATTTCATATATATACCACAACAACAATTTCATCTCAACAAACTTTCACCCCTCAGCCACAATCATTAGCCGACAATGCGTCTCGAACACCAAGAAGATTTTCTCATCTTACCTTTATTCACCCGATGCAAACCAAGCTGAAAACAGGTACGCAGAAAACAAATTTTAGATCTACAGCATCAACTCACTGCAGTAACCGAAACTACTAGCTTCAATCATGCAATTAAATTTCTGCAGTGGTGAGAAGATATATCTCAAGAATTCCTTGCACTACAATAGCAAGGGACTTGGGAGCTAGTTTCTCCTCCCATCGATTGCATGATTGCACGATAATAGGATATAAGTGGACCTATAAAATAAGAAGACATTCTGATGGGACTACTTCGAGAAATAAACCCCGGTTGGTAGCTAAAGGGTTCAACCAAGAATGGTGAATTAATTATCTTTAGACATTTAGTCTGGTAGCTAAAATAACTACCATTAGACTCCTTGTGACAACAACTATTTAAAAAAATTAGGATATACTTTAACTCAGCGTGTCAAATACTTTTCTACATGATACTTTAGAAGAAGTTGTCTATATGTCTCAACCACAAGGATTTCAAGATGAACAAAATCCCCAACATGTTTGTCGTCTCTGGAAAGCTATATATGGCCTAAAATAGCCATCCCGTCAGCGGTATTCACATTTTTTACATATCTTGTTGAAAAAGGTTTCCATTTCAGCAAAGCTGATCTGTCTCTCCTCATATGTCAAAAGGATGGGACTCTAATTTTGTTTCTTATATATGTGGATGACGTTCTCATGATAGGCAATAATATGAAATTTATTTAGAATTTATTCAAAATTCACCAAAATAGGTTTCAAATTAAAGAAGATGGAGCAAATAACAATATCTCTAGGTATTCAATTTCACAAGATGGAATTTGGCTACCATTTAAATCAAACCTCATACACTTTAGAACTGCTAAATAAAGCAGGAATGCAGGGTTGTAAAGAGCTACTCAGTCCTTGCTCCTTCAAAGTCGCCAGCAACAAATACTCACAACAACCATTATCGGATATCACTCTTTATCAACAACTCGTTGGCATGGTTCATTTTCTTACGGTCACTAGCCCGGACATTGCTTATGCGGCCAATAAGGTGTGACAGCATGTGCACTTGCCAAAACATAAATCTTCAAAAAAATTAAACGTAATCTCTTATACCTTAAAGGCACTACAATCTATGGACTTCAATTCACCAACAATTCCTCTACAATTCGATCTTATTCAGATTCGAACTGGGAAGGAAATCCTATTACTAGAAGATCAGTATCAGACCATTGCACATTCAATGGTGAGAATTTGATTTCATTGAATGTCCAAAAACAAACTATGGTAGCCAGATCTTCTATAGAGGTAGAGTACCAGGCTCTCTCTTCGACAACAAAACCTCATATGGATTCAATGTCTACTAGCTAAATTTCACTTATCTATGGATATTCCCACCTCTATTTTCTATGATAACAAATAAACAATTGCTCTAGCTTATAATCCTATCTTCCATGCACGCACCAAGCACATAGAAATTGAATATCACTTTATTCATGATCAAATCGCAGCAAACATCATTCAAGTTTTGCATATAGTCACTGAAGATCAAATTGTGGATGCCTTCAAGCAAAAGAATTATCTACGTCTAACTTTCGAAGGCTTAGGAACAAACTTAACATCTATCCAATCGATGCCAAGATTGAAGGGAACTATTAGCAATGTCATTATTGTAAATATTTTAATCTTATGTGTAATTAACAGCTGATAGTTTTAAGCCTAAATATGTAGCTGGTTTCATTATCTGTAAGTATTCATTGATGAAATATAAAGCTGCAGCTCTTTCTCTATTTCTGTTAAGTTAATCTTTGCTAAAAGTTAGATTTTCTATTTCGATATTGTACATGTCTATTACCTTAATCTTTGCTCATTCAAACATTTTTTCTTTATTTACATACAATATATTTAGCAAGTGATAAGCTTTACAACCCAGAATTTCCTAAATAAGAAGCAAGAATCCACCAATGTTGATGCAAACTACCCTCTGTGTACATATATTAGTTTGCTATTTTAAAATTGGAAGATTTGAATCCATACCCCTAAATTACTATGTATTTACATATATGACATATAAACTTTAATATTTACACGCATGCCACCTTACTTGCCCATAAGAAAATGCATTCCACATGAAAATTTTGGAGAAGAACACACCCTTAGCTCTTATGAGATATGTTAATGAGAATCATCATATCTTATTATAAGTTGTAAGACAATTGGCTAAGCAAGCCGAAGAAACTCGGTAGAAGAGCAGACGCAAAGGAAACTAAGAAACAAAAGCAGCAGAAGAAGAAAGCACGCCTTTGAGACAAAAAAAAGTAAATATTTAGACTATTTTTCATATTGTAATATTCTCTTTATCAAATACTAAATTTGTTATTTTTATGATATAGAAGGATTCAATTTGTTTCAATAGAGTAAGCAGCATACGCAAAATTAAAAATCAAACAAATGCAAATTTACACTTTCTGATGAACTGCATTTTAGCATATTAGTAGGGCTTTTTTTTGAAACAGCAGCAATATTCATTAAATTTCTTTTAAAACTTGTGTTCGTCGGATCAGAGGAGACGAGTTGGAATCTGAAACAGTGAAAACTTGTCGTTCCTACGAGATAACTTCGGGACATGACTACTTCACCAAAAAAAAATTAGGAAATGTCAATGTTCGCTCCATGGAGTGTAATAAGATGGTGGTGAGACCTGAATGCTCTATTGCGTAGAACGTTGGCCTTTGAAAGAGAAGCATAAAATCAAGTTAAATGTTGAGATGAGAATGCTTAGGTGGATTAGTGGCTGGACATTTAGAGACAAAAAAAGTGAATGAATCTATTTGTGATACGGTTGGTGCAGCTCTAGTGGCGAACAAGAATAGAGAGTCATTATAGATGGTTTGGTCACATTAAATGTCTATCTGATGATCCTGTTAAGAGAGTAGATGTTTTTGATTTGATTTATGTTAAGAAAGACAGGGATAGCCCTATAAAGAGTTTGTCATATTGTGCAAAAAATGATCTAAATCTAACATGATACTCAATAGGTTGCAATGGAGAAAAATGATTCATTCAGCCAACCCCACTTAGTGGGATAATGGCTTGTTGTTGTCATTGTTTCCCCATCTCCTCAAACTAAGCCTACAAATATTATCTATATGATTGTTACAACCATATTTATGCAGCATGAACAACCAAAATCTCTTGCAAGGATCAAATCAAAATTAGTAAAGTTAATAAAATTTTTTTCAATCATAGTATATTTAATTTGGTAATTATTATTTTTAGGTGGATTGATAAATAATTATTTCATTATATTGGCTTCTAATCAAATATTCAATGTTCCTTTAGCATCACAAAAATCCATCTTTTGCGAAGGTAAATACTCTTACTATAATGCAATGACTTGCAAATATATTTTTGATATATTTAGTAGTTCATGATACTTTTCAACTCACGAGTATTTTGGTCCAAAAAACATCCCATACAATAACTTTTCATGTAAATCCAAGAAGTTTACACCCTAATTACCTATGTTTTTTCAAGCTCAAGTTATGCTTTTTATATCATCGATCTTCAATTTTAATTATTTTTTATTTTTTATTTTTTTTTGCTAATGCTGGTGTTATATCCATTTCTATGCTAATTGCAACAGAAAATCAAATGCTTTGAATGTGGTTTTAATTCATGGAGCATTGGGTATCGTGTTAAGATTTTTATTTTTCTTTTTATAATTCGGAATTAATGGGAAATTTTTCAAGTACAAATGAACAAAGGTGACTTACGACTCATTGCATTCTCCTAGGATCAAAGTGGATTAATATGGGTTGTCTGATTAGGAGGTTGGGGAAGTTAGGCACAAAAAAAGACCAAAAAGCCCCTCCCCTAGAGGCTATAAATAGACCTCCTTGTCTCCCTTGAAAAGAGGAGGAGAAGAAGAGGAATTTCATAGCATATTTTGGACTAATGACCTAGTGATAATTGCCGACATCTATAGCCACCACCACTATCAACAATCACTCACTATTGACTAGTATCTTCTGTCAGCACTAGCCATCGTTGACCTCCCACCATCGGTAAACCCTGTTTGCAAATTTCATATATGAGATATGACTATACCATATAACACCCATATTGAAGACCAGACCACAATTTCAACCTCTGTAGCCACTCACCACAATCTACCATCGTCGGTCGTCACTGCATGCCTCCTCCGATCTCTAGGCATAGATGGCTATTGCTTAAGAACATCGTGGCAAGTATACGACGGTAGTTCCTAAAACCTATATTTTCTTTTGCTTTATAAAAAAGTGTAGTGTTCAGTGCAAAATTCTAACCCTGTCCTCTCGTAGTGAAAGAGTTTAGTCACCATTTATGGCAAATATGGCCAAATAAATGTATTACAATCACCAACTATGATCTATGAGGCCAATTACTATTGTTACATCTTTCAACTACACCACTGTGACCAATTGATGATATTGCAGTCACCAATTATGACCTATATGCCCAATTACTATTGCTACGATTTCTGTGGCCAACTAATGTTATTGCAATCACCAGTTATGGCCTCTATTGACAACTAACGCTAATGCAACTTCCAACCATGGCCTTTGTGGCTAACAACTTCCTGTGCAGCAACCAATTCTGGTCATTATTGCCAATTACAAGTGTTAAATCTTTTAATTATGGCCATTATGACCAACTTGAAGCAATTGCAGTCACTAACTATGGTTGACATGGTCTTGTGATAATATTGTAGCCACTGACTACAACCTTTATTACCAACTATGCTTTTATGGAAACCAATTATGATTTTTGTTGTCAACTACTATTATTACAGCCTCCAATTAAGAAATATGTGGCCAATTTCTGCTATTGCAATAATCGAAAATAACTTTTATGACCAACTACTGCCTTTATAGTTACCAATTATGACCTTTGAAGCTAACTATTGCAATTGCAATCAATACCCAAATTTGTTGTAGCCTAATTATGTCTATTATAGCTAAACTACTATTATACATATATGATTATCAGCTTTTTAATGCCATCATATCTAATCTAGAAGAAGAGTGAACTTATATACTTATAATTACATACTGGATAACAAAGTATTCAAATACAATCGATATAGCAGATCAATTTATTTGAAAAAGCCCTATATTTTTTTCCCCTAGTAAGACTAGTGTAAAAAATTCAGTGTATTCTATGCTCTTTCATCTAGTTGTATGTGTTCATGGGTACATCTATGCATATATTTGATTAGAGCCCAACCTAGTGAGCAATGACTGCAATAGGAGAAGAGAGCAATTGTAGTTGAGCAAATGTTTTGTGATAAGAAACAACATAATTATTTTATTATTAAGCTATGAAGCAAATTTGGTTATTAGCATGAATTTTTTAGCACCTAAAATTAATTATTTATTGTATTAGATCCCAAACTATGTGAGATGAGTAGTTGAAATAAAATAAATTCTATCAAACTAAAAAACTTTTAAAAAAAAGTGCTTTATATATTTGCATGTTTTTGTTCGGCCCAAAATATTAGCGAAATATTATGTGTGGACAATGAATGTGCGGATTTGGTTGTATTGTGACAGTATTGACCACAATACCATCAATCCTCAACACATAATATTTCCTCCAAAATCTTGGTATGGGATTAGGTTGACGACTTCTCATTCGAGATGAGATTTGGACTGCTCTTCTGCACTTTATGTGAAATCCTAAAAATATCCTTCAATAATCTAAAAATAATAGGAAAGTAACATTTTGCTGCTTTATATTTTTGTATTTTACGTGGTTGTAAATCATGATGGGCTAACAAAGTATAAATGCTCTTATAGTAAAACATACCAATAAAGCAAGAAAAATTGTAGCTCCTTCAATTTAGCTACACCTAATGCAAAAAGAACTCAGCTAAAAAATAGAGTATATGGTGAATATCTTAATAAAAATGTGGCCGACACTTTTGCCTTAAATATAAAAATTTTATGTTTAGAATTATATAAATTAATAATATAAGTTGAGCAATCTCTTTTCTTTTAATTTGGAATTCATTATATAAATAAGTTGACCTCTTATAAGTAAGGCATGCTATAGGTCACCCATTGAACCCAAAACCTTAGGAATCTCTTTATGGACCTAGGACCCTCGATAACACCAAAATTTCTAAAGGGAAGAATACCTACCCAAATTGATTCTTAGCTTCACCTAAGGCCTTCCCAACCCCAATTAACCATGAAATCAACATGAAATTCCTACACACCAATTTGGACCCCAAGAATTAGAACCACTATGGGTTACCCAATCAAATTGAGCCCAAGCCAATTTGGATAAACTATTGAACAATTGACCCCATTACAACCAAACCTATCCCCACACAAAGTGGTTAAGACCTCAAATCACATAGCGATCAAAGTGGCATTACGAAACCAAACTCCATAATTCATAATTTATCTAATTATTTAATTAGGTGAATTATGGAAGCCCATTAGGCTTAAACATTTGGGCTAAACCTAAGCACATTTAGGTTAGCCCTATACTCAAAAATACACAACCCATGTCCCATCTCCCTCATGAATCATCTTCCATAGGTTACCTATTACCCATCATGGCACATGGGTGACACAAGATTTAAAATAAATTAATCTAACCTAAATCCAAGCACTAAAAGACAATAAATCACATACCTAGCCAAGTCATTCAGCACATGAACCTAGGTCATGGCCCCTTGGACCAACCCTTGGAGGGTCCAACCAGACCAAACCCGGTCTTAGCCACCGACCAAATGGCTTCTCCAATCAACCCAAGCCCTTCTTCATGCCACCTTCACCCTCATTGACACCGCCATGCCCATTACATGGAGAGTTGAGAAAGCACTAGTTTCACAACCAAATGTTTCTGCAATTCCACTTCAAACGCTCTGAGAAGCCTCGAGGGATCCCCATGCACAACCAAGTTCCTCCCATTGCCTCCCATGGACATAAATAACCACAACTCAAAGCCATCATCGCACACCAAACTCCCTAGGCAGTAACTTAGCCCTCTTGCTTCTAACATTAAAACTACTCTCACTTACAAAAGCAAGTCATCCCCATCATCCTCAGGCCACCTCCACCAACAAAAAACCCCAATTTTACCATTGAAATTCAGGGCACCTTTCGGCCTCGACACCAACTTGCTTAAAACCTAAATCCAACTCTTCTATAAGCTTCACAAGACCTCAAGGCATCTCCCCCAATCAAAATTAAGGTTCACCGAGCCCTCCAACCCACTCCAATACCAATCTAAACCGCCATTGGGACTAGGTCATACTTAGGCCCATCCACAAAACAAATTGAAACACTTAGGAGATGCATGACATCAAGGCAAATCTTCTCAGCCATTCCAATTAAGGCCTCACCTCTTGGACTAAGGTATCAACTCAAAACTCTAATTTTTATGTCGGCTTAGACCTTTTTGAAATAAATGAACAATGCATGTCCACTTAGCCGCATAGATAGGTTCATCTCGATTAGATGAATGTGTAGGAACAAACCCTGTGCAATTTGATTGAGAATCGAACGAGATATTAAGTTTTGAACATGAATGGTTCTCGGATCTTGGTTCTCTGTCTCATAGGGACAAAGAACCAATGTTGTCTGTTTTCATATATTAGAAACATAAGGTGGGGATTAAACTAGACCATAAAACTGCAGAGGGAGAACGCTTTGGATCGGCGTCACCTCAGCTGCTCATGTGGAAAGCACAGCGAATTGGAAGATGTCTCAAGGGAGTTCGGATTCTACGAGGGATGACGCAGCCCCGCGTGAATAAGTAAGAAATTTGGGCTTTCAAAATTAATTAGATCTAGAAAATTAAATAGAACTTAAAAAATTCATATCCCCCGAAATAAAAATACCTCTGAACTCTGGGAACAAATTAAGTAGACATATTTCTAAGTTAGCATAGTAAATTCCTTATTCTCTGTGGGTTCAATCCTGTGGTTTTTTAAAAAAACTCTATTTTCTTGAAACGATACATATACTTGCGTAACACCCCTAGTGTATAAACCATTAATTAATTTATTCACACATTTATTTTGTACACTAGTCGCTGAATATAAATTGGGTCAACATTTTTGTCATCTTTTCAGACTTAAATAATTATGTAATTACGGGTCAGGTTACACTCCATAATAAATGATTGGTCCCACCATAAATTATTAGAAGTTGCTAACAATCACTCAATATTAGTTAATCCATTAATGAAATTATCTGATTATTATTATTTTTTACATGTTTATAAACACAGAAGCTTGGTCTGAAGCCCACCATTGCAAAGTTGTATGCCCATATTTATCGGTGCCTAAGGATGCAGCGGTGAGTCTCTGACTTATCTCAACATATCCATGTATGTAAACTTGTTTTATTTTGCTATAATTGCGTACAACTTTAATGTAACATATTAATTGTCTTTGGTTTTAGTTATGTAGGATGACTACCAGCACATTCAAAACACCCAAAGCAAGAGCCCAACAATAGTTGAAAGTAGTAGTAATTAGTCTATTCTTAAGCAGTTTGATAATGAGATCTAGATGTAGGCTGTTGGGAAGAAGAAGGGGAGGGTCTTTGGCCTGGGCGCTAAGAATACTGTACTGGAGGTTGAGCACTCTCGATCAGTTAACAGTTCAAAGTCATGATCGTTAGATCATGACAAACTTGCTCGACATGTCACGACATTGACTGAGGAGCTCCTTGAGCTACGTGATAGGAATTAGGGGCTCACGGAGATTGTTGTGTGACTCGATTAGATTGTAGATCTTCACGACAAACAACCTCTTAGTTCAGTGCATGCTGAGTAGGAGGAGCAAAAGGAGGAGGAGGAGGAGGAGGAGGAGGATGATGAGCAGGATGAGGATGCCACATAAAAGTTTAAGTTTTCTTTCTTAATTGATATTTGAACATCACATTCCTTATATATTTATTTTTCGTTTGCATTTTAGACATTTTCTTTGGATAGATGAATTAATAGATGTTATGTGTTGTTTCCATCATCGATATATGTTTTTTAAATATGTTATGAGTTAGTGATGACCCTGAACAATCAAACGCATTTTCCATAGTTAAATGTTAAGCTTGAAAGCATTTCATTGCGGCAAACTAATGATGGTCAGTATTTGACTCAAACCCAGCCACAAACTTTAGCATCGAAGTATCCGATGCCAAAGGTCTTTACAAACTAGGTTTTTGCATTGGTAAAGTTATTAAATCAATCAATATTTGGGCTTTGCGTCAAATTTTGTCCTCTTTACCGTTGGAATTCGCATGCTAGTTTGCAAAATTTCTATAATGTGGGTCTTTGATCAACTAATTTCATGACCCCTAAGCCTCTGATCTACTCAATCTACTACACCAAATAGTGGTGCCAAATAATGGACCTGAACTTCTAATCTATTCAAAAGTTGCTTTAGCATTTTTTGTAAATTAACCCAAAAAATTCAAATTTGGAGCAAATATTGGCATATTTGATTTTTTTTAGTTTTGTTCTTTATGTAGTTAGCTATGGACAATAAATTTATGTTTTGGAAGGCTTGTTTACCAACTTTAAGTAGGAATTTATATAGGAGAAAAGATATATGTTGCTAGATATAAAATGCATCAGAATGGCTTCAAAATCCCATCATATCTCCCAAACATCAAATGATTTGTCTTCATTTTAATTTTTTAAAATAAACATCTTAATTTTTCTTAGAAACATGACAAAATTTCAAAACCATTGATAAAGCCATTAACATATATTTATATCAGAATCCTTCTGCAATTCCTTTTTTTATTCCCACATTCGCAGCAGCTGACGACAAACTGTACAATCCTGTCAATTTATACGTGATTGAATCAACCATCCTTCGATTGATTATACAATTGCCTTCGCCACCTTAGCAAACCACGTTAATTAAAATACAACTAATAGAAATAAAAACTGCTGACAGCAATAGGGGTGTAGATGAACCGAATACGAGCGAGTTCAGGCTCAGCTAGTGTTCGGTTTGTTAATATTTCGACCTCAAAAGGTGTGTTTGTGTTCGGCTCGTTTGCTTAGCGAGCCAAACACGAGCTATTCAATATCTAATNAACAAGTAATAGAAATAAACTGCTGACAGCAATAGGGGTGTAAGTGAGCCGAATACGAGCGAGCTTAGGCTCAGCTAGTGTTCGGTTTGTTTATATTTCGACTTCAAAAAGTGTGTTTGTGTTCGGCTCGTTTGCTTAGTGAGTCGAACACAAGCTGTTCATGAACTATTAAAATATCTAATTTAAATTATATGATTTATTGACTTTTCTGATTAGACGTATAATAGAAAATAATTTATTCCTAGAAAAAATTATGAGGAATAAATTATTTCCTTAATATAAGGAGACATTTTTGTTTTATATATTAAGAATTATTTGTTTTCATATTTTATATTATTTCCTATTATATCCCAGTAATTAATATGAATTAATTATTTGAGGTATCAGGTGATATATTTTTCCTTTCATATCATTTTCTTATTATTATTTTTTCCTATTATAGAATACTTATAAGGGTTATTTATACTCTCGTTCATATCAATAAAAATATTCCGAAGCATTCCACTTTATTCCGCATTATTCTAAAATTCAACACGAACAAAGAGTCGTTTTGACAACCCTAATCACGTAGCCATAAGATGTTAAGCGTTCATTTGAATCTAATTTAATAATTTTTACTCTATTACCTTAAATAATACTTTTAATTGATTATAAATCTTTATAGCCTTGTATTCAATTAATTTTTTTGAAAATACTACTCTTCAAAAAATATATATATATATATATATACATATACAGAAAGAAAGATAGATACAGACATAGATGAAATTGATGAGTAGTATTTTGAGCCAAAACGAGCCGAACACGAGCTGTTCGTGAGCAACGAACCGTTTTGACAGCCCTAAACATCAAAGTGTGCCATTTTGTAAAATCCTGAATAGAAAATAAACCCTACTTAACATCTTAATCAAAATTCGTTTCAGAATTTTTAAATTCATTTTAAAATGAATTAAATCTCTCAAAACAGACTCATAAACTCTTAGATTCATCCCAATTAAAATTTGATTAAAATAATATTTATTATCAATAATTTCAGAACATGCATGAAATATTTGTAATAGTAATTACAAATAATTTACACAAATTTCAAAGCAAATCCAAAATTTTCGACGCCAAATTCAACTAAAATTTTCTCAGAACCATTCCATTGATCAACTGTAGGGAGTAAATTTTGAACTCCATGTGAAATTTGTAGCCATTGCAGGCATCATCTGGCCACATGAATTAGCCCAAGAAGATGAATTAGAAGCAATTTCATATGTAATAAATGGATGGCGAATTATGTCTGGACTTTCATGATTATGCGTTCCTTCATATATTGTGATTACGTAGCGCTGGTCATTTCTATCTCTCTCCACTCTCTTCTTCACCCCGCAGCCTGAGCTTGCACAGCGATAGTAGTTCCTGCCAACCATGGTTCTAATATTTGTTAACAAATTAATGTAGAAATAAGCATTATATTAATCGAACATATATTCAATCAAATGTGACGTTATTATTATTAATTCTTTTTTGGCGTTGAAGTTGGCTTTATGCGGTCGGTTCATTAAATAATAATTGTTAATTAATAATAGGGCCGTCAGAACCGCTCTTTTTTCGCGAACATCTCGTGTTCAGCTTGTTTAGAAGCTCGTGTTCGGCTCATTCGCTAAGTTAACGAGCCGAACACGAAGAACACAAACAAATATTTGTTCGTTCGTGTTCGGCTTGTTTTGGCTCGAAATACTACTAAGCATTTATATATATATATATATATATATATATNTTAAATTATAAGATTTATTGATTAGAGGTATAATAGAAAATAATTTATTCCTAGAAAAAATTATGAGGAATAAATTATTTCCTTAATAGAAGGAGACATTTTTGTTTCATATAATAGGAATTTTTTGTTTTATTATTTTATATTTTTTCTTTTTATCTCCTAATAATTAATATGAATTAATTATTTGAAGTATCAGGTGATATACTTTTCGTTTCATATCATTTCCTTATTATTATTATTTCTTATTATAGAATTCTTATAAGTGTTATTTATACCCCCGTTCATATCAATAAACATTTTCCGAAACATTTCACTTTATTCCGCATTATTCTAAAATTTAACATGATATCAGAGTCTAATTTCGTAGTCTAGCCACCAATCTTCCTTCGAGAATTGTCAGCACGATTCTTCTCTCCCGGCATCTTCTTGGTGAGCTCGAAAATATTTAGAATATTGAGGATCTGAATCTTCGGAGTCCTCTGCTTCACCTGAAGAGCTCGATCTTGGAGCTGCTCGATCTCGAGTTGTTCAAATCGTTCACTGGCCGCTGGCTCTCCACTCAATCAGTTCAACCACTGCTTCGTCCGCCTGGAGAGCTCGAACCCTTCGCAATATTTATGTCACCCTTCGAGTCAGACGAGAGCTGCGAGAATCCTCTTCCTCCTTCGATCGTAATCGTCTAAGCCGCGAGGTGCTTCTTCCTCATTTGATCGTCTGAGCTGAAAGAGTTCTCTTCCATTCGATTCACGCACGCATCTTGACTCGAAGACGCGAGGAGCGGTTGCCCAAAAATTGGTCCATTGATGGTGCGTCGAAGCTCTGTTCGTCACTGTTATCGGCAATTATGGTTTCGCTTACAACCAAAAGTCTGAATTGCAATAAAGAAGTTTGTTTCTGCCACTCCTCTTCTAGAGATTTCATTTTTTCGTCATAGTACGACAGACGACATTTTAGACTGCTTTTTCCTCCTTCAACTGCTTCCATCAAGTCCTCCTCCGACTACTTCTTACGAGTCTTCAACTCCTTCTGCTACAAAAATTTTGAACTTCTAACCTCCTTCTATTGTAGAATTTCTGAACTTTCCTCGAGATGGAGAAGTGGATTTTACAGTGGCTTCAAGCGCTAGATCTTCAGGTTATCAGTGGATGTCGTGCAGATGAGAGGCTAAGGCCTCTGCTTAAGTTGATTGCTTCTAACGGAGCTGCAGAAGACCATTTTATTGCCCAACTTCTTCAGCATTTTGAATGCATCACAAGTTGCAGTTCTTGTCTGTGCTTATGTCTTTCCACTTGTTTATTGTTATTGTGGGGAAGATTAACAAGCAAAAAAATATGTTATTCCCAATTGCCTTTAGAGGTTCTGCATGAGATTCTTAGCCTCATGATTCATAAGAAGAGGAAGAGAAGTTTCCAGCGGCGGCCAGCACCGCCTCGCTCTCGTAGATTGGCCCTCCGATTTCTCTATCTCTACCCTTCTGCTTAGCCACACGGACTCCATTTCGACTCCTTCATACCAGAATTTTAAACGCAGCGCGTTTTTCTCCGCCATGCCGCTCACCTTTACCATGAGTCTTCCCCGTGGATATGACACGCAGAAGAAGGTCAAGGCCTGGATGGAGGAGTTTCACCGCATGCCCTAATTTTCACCTTACGACGACTATTTTGGGATCGACTAAGAGAGTGAGTTGATGGAGAAGCATACTGTAGGGGATTCATGCATCCATATGCCTCCTTGCATGCAATCTATTAACCAAACTGAAGGAGGAAATGTGGATAAACATGGAATTTCTGGTGGCAAACTTCTCCTTCCTGCCAGCCAAATCCGTAAACTACCAGCTGGATCCTTCTTCTGCAATTTCTAACGGACTTCCCAACAATTTCAGCAAGATCCCCCTACTGTAATTTCTTACCCAGATCCTTCTATTGGCCTCTTCAATACCTAATGCAGGGTTTCCTTCCTCCTGACATTCCCAGTAGGATCTCTTTCCGGCTAGATCTTCCTGCAGTCCAGATCTCCTTGCCAAATCTTCACTTTCCTGCAACCAAAACTCATTAGGTGGTTGCAGGTACTCTCCTGATTTCTTTATAGGAAACCGCTCTCCTTCGAATCTTGAACCTCTCTACTGCAGGCCCTTTGCTGTCTGCAATCTATCCCTATAGTAGCAACAACAGGATCTCCTCGTGATCCCATAAGCAACAAGCTGTAGCAAGCAACAACAAATTCTCTTCAAGTTCTTAAGGCCCTCTGCCTGATCTCTTCCTCTTGTTCGGATCTTTTTCTGTTGCAGGCTCTCAATCGATTCTTTGCCAACATCCTTTTTGGCTAATCTGCAGGCCCTCCTGGAGCTCCTTCTGTTCTTCTGAGCACCAAACTTCTCTTTGCATGAGCTTCTTTATTCAAATTTCGTTGCTTGAATCTTCTTAGCAACAAACCTTCCTCCATCGGAAATTATTCCTTGCTGACAGCCGGACCTATCCCTTGATGGCTTTTCCTGCCACTGGAACTCCCTCCTGCGGCCTTTCCTACCGNACCCTTCACAATATTTTTGTTGCCCTTCGAGTCAGACGAGAGCTGCGATAATCCTCTTCCTCCTTCGATCGTAATTGTCTAAGCCGCGAGGAGCTTCTTCCTCTTTTGATTGTCTGAGCTGAAAGGGGTTCTCTTCCATTCGATTCGCTCAAGCATCTTAAGTCGCAAGAAGATCTTCCTTCTTCCTGTGGTCTGTTTGTAAGACGATTTTCCTTCTTTCATCCTGTCAAATTGTTGAGCAAGGGCTTCTTCATCATTTGATTGTCCGAACTCGGCGACGATGAGTTTGGCTGCATGCTCGCTGCCATCCTTCGCGACGATGGGGAGATTCGGCTCCTTCTCTAGATCCAGATCTGCTTCTTCCTTCCCAGACTTAACCTCCGCTAAGAACCTCTCATCATCCACAAAAAACATCGATTCTCTGTTTGAATTCTTCCGTCAAGCGACCGAGCACATTTATCTCCGCACCGACATCTTCGTCTGTTTCCTGCGAAGCGAACCAAGCGGCGCTCTCGGATCTGTTTTTGTTACAACAGTTGTCCAATCATTGGTCCATCGATAATGTGCCGGAGCTCCGTTCATCACGATTATCAACAATTATGGTTTTTGTTACAACCGAAAGGCTGGATTGCAATAAAGAAATTTGTTTCTGCCACTCCTCTTCTAGAGATTTCACTTTTTCGTCATAGTACTACTGACGACATTTTAGACTGCTTCTTCCTCCTTCAACTGCTTGCATCAAGTCCTCCTCTGACTACTTCTTGCGAGTCTTTAACTCCTTATGCTACAGAAATTCTGAACTTCTGACCTCCTCCTATTGCGAAATTTCTGAACTTTCCTTGAGGTGGAGAATTGGATTTTACAGTGGCTTCAAGCGCTAGATCTTCAAGTTATCAATGGATACCGTGCAGATGAGAGGCTAAGGCCTCTGCTTAAGCTGATTGCTTCTAGCGGAGCTACAGAAGACCATTTTATTGCCCAACTTCTTCAGCATTTTGAATGCATCTCAAGTTGCAGTTCTTGCCCGTTTCTTATGTCTTCCACTTGTTAATTGTTATTGTGGGGAAAATTAACAAGCAAGAAAATATGTTATTCCCAATTGCCTTTAGAGGTTCTGCATGAGATTCTTAGCCTCTTGATTCATAAGAAGACGAAGAGAAGTTTCCAGTGGCGGCCAGCACCGCCTCGCTCTTGTAGATTGGCCCTCCGATTTCACTATCTCTACCCTTCAACTTTGCCACACGGACTCCATTTCGACTCCTTCGTACCAGAATTTTAAACGTAGCGCGTTTTCCTCCGCCATGCCACTCACCTTTACCATGAGTTTTCCCCGTGGATATGGCGCGCAGAAGAAGGTTAAGGTCTGGATGGAGGAGTTTCATTGCCTGCCCTATTTTTCACCTTACGGCGACTGATCTGGGATCGACCAAGAGGTGAGTTGATGGAGAAGCATATTGTAGGGGATTCATGCATCCATATGCCTCTTTGCATGCAATCTATTAACCAAACTGAAGGAGAAAATGTAGATAAATATGGAAGTTCTGGTGGCAAACTTTTCCTTTCTGTCAGCCAAATTCGTAAACTACCAGCTGGATCCTTCTTCTGCAATTTCTACCGGACTTTCCTACAATTTCAGCAAGATCCCGCTGCTGCTATTTCTTACCCAGATCCTTCTATTGGCCTCTTCAATACCTAATACAGGGTTTCCTTCCTCCTGAAATTCCCAGTAGGATCTCCTTATTTCTAGATCTTCCTTTAGTCCAGATCTCCTTGCCAAATCTTCACTTTCCTGCAAGAAAAACTTATTATGTGGTTGCAGGTACTCTCTTGATTTCCTTCTAGGAAACTGCTCTCCTTGGAATCTTGAACCTCCCTGCTGCAGGCTCTCTCCTGCCTTCATTCTATCCCTATAGTAGCAACAACAGGATCTCTTCGTGATCCCATAAGCAACAAGCTGTAGCAAGCAACAACAAATCCTCTCCAAGTTCTTCAGGCCCTCTGACTGATCACTGTCTCTTGTCCGGATATTTTTCTGTTGCAGGCTCTCAATCGATTCTTTGCCCACATTCTTTTTGGTTAATCTGCATGACCTCCTCTGGAGCTCCTCCTGTTCTTTCAAGCACCAGAAATCTCCCTGCATGAGCTTCTTTATTCAAATTTTGTTGCTTGGATCTTCTTAGCAACAGACCTTCCTCCATCTGAAATTATTCCCTTCTGACAGCCGGACCTATCCTTTGATGGTATTTCATGCCACTGGAACTCCCTCCTGCAACCTTTCCTGCAGCCAGAACTTCCTGCAAACATATATGCTGCCGACTGGACCTTCGGCCTTACTCCTGCAGCCGGTTCTCTTCCCTGCAGGCTTTCTCGTCGTCGGACCTCCCTCATGCAGCTTTTCTCGCCGTTGAATCTACCTCAACAAATTTTTTCCTGCAGATTTTGACCAGCTCTTCTCAAGGAAAGCACTGCTCTTTCCTGCAACATTATTGCAGCCTTCTTCGAGCACTACTGCTTTCCTGAGCACTCCCTGCAGCCTCCATGCATCTTTTCTGCAACGTCCCTGCAGCCTCCTTGCAGCTTTCCTGCAATCTCCCTGCAGCCTTCTTGCATATTTCTTATATCTCTCCTGCAGCATTATTGCAGCATTCTTGTTGTTTTCATGCAATTATTAGTCAACCGGTGAATTATAAATTCATCAATTGAGCTTAGCCCTCGTCCAGGCCACTCTCAGGCTTCAACACTCTCGGCTTCAGAGCTCTCAGGCTTCGACACTCTAAGGTTTCGGCATTCTCGGCTTCGGGACCTTCGGCTTTGACACTTACAGTTTGATGATTGTTGGAAATTCTGGTTGACAAATTGATGCTACCTGTCCAGTCAGCATACCCCAGCCTATGTTCTCAAATTCAAGTTGAATATAGTTTTCAATCCTGTTCAACATGAGGGGGAGTGTTGAAATATCTAATTTAAGTTACTGGATTTATTGCCTTTCTTGATTAGACTTATAATAGGAAATAATTTATTCATAGCGAAAATTATGAGGAATAAATTATTTCCTTAATATAAGGAGTGATGCGTGCTAGAAAATTCGCGGCAGTAGAGTAGCAAATTATCGTCTTAGCGTTGTACAAAGAGTTAAGCACACACACATATGAAATAAAAAAAAGCGCTGATGACTCCAAAAGTTTTTACATGGAAAACCCATTAAGGAAAAATCACGGGACCTGACCCAGTTGCAGCAATCCACTATTGATTGATGATTACAGAAATCCCTTGTCCCACAGACGAGAAATGGTAACTATATTTCTCAGATTACAATGTTGACTGACGACATCTGGTTGGTGGTGATTGATGGAGGTAGGTAGTGGTCGAGGACGATCGGCGGTGGTTGACGACGGTCGGTAGTGATCGAAGACGATAGGCGGTGGTCGCCTGAGGTCAGCGGTGATCGTCGGCGATTGACGGCGATTGACGACGGAGGTCGGCTGTGGTCGATGACTGTCGGTGTTGGTGTTGAGCTGCAACTACTCCTTAAGACCTCAAGCTCTCTCTAGACTCCCTCTCCCCTCATGAGAGGGATGGGGCTCTATTTATAGTGTTCTGGGTGCAATTAATTCAGAAATATGAACCATTTTGATCGGACGGTTCAGAGAGCTTCCCTCGATCATACGACATTTAATGGACATTCGAGTGCCTTAATGATGTCAAAATTGAGTGATCTTGGGCTCGTTAGATTTTTCTTGTCGAGCTGCTCGATTTGAGTATAAATTTGTCATATTTGACGGTCATTTGATTTTTCAAATGTATTCATAAATCTTCTAACTATGGTTTAATGACTTGATCTGGGCTTGATTTTACTTGGATTAGGCTAGTTTTCATATCATTAGGTCCTTCTCATCGAACCAGTCAGTTTGAATATAAGTTTGCTTAAATTGGAGCTCTGGATGACCTTTTATTAAGATTTCAATGTTTCGTGCTTAAAATATCATCTTAAGATTCGTGTCATGTCTCGAGATTCGTGTTGGATGATGAAATTTTATTGATGGTGTATCAAGGAGATATTTTCATTTCATATATTAGGAATTATTTGTTTTCTTATTTTATATTATTTCATATTATCTCCTAATAATTAATATAATTAATTATTAGAGGTATCACGTGATATATCTTTCCTTTCATATCATTTCTTTTTTATTATTTTTCCTATTATAGGATTCTTATAAGGGTTATTTATACCTCCGTTCATATCAATAAAAAGTATTTTAAAACATTCTACTTTATTCCGCATTATTCTAAAATTCAACAAGAACGAAGAGTCGTTTTGACAACCCTAATCATGTAGCCATAAAATGTTAAAGGTTGGGGCAAGATTTAAAATTTATTATTTATATTAAAACTTCATTTGATTCTAATTTAATAATTTTTATTCTATTATCTTAATTAATACTTTTAATTGATTATAAATCTTTGTAGCCTTGTATTCAATTAAATTTTTTAAAAATACTACTCATCAATATATATATAAAGATAGATACATATATATATAATTGATGAGTAGTATTTCGAGCCAAAACGAGCCGAACACGAACGAGCCGAACACGAGTTGTTTGTGAACAACGAACCGTTTTGACAACCCTAGACATCAAAGTGTGTCGTTTTGTAAATTCCTGAATAGAAAATAAATCCTACTTAACATCTTAATCGAAATTAGTTTCACAATTTTTAAATTCATTTTAAAATGAATTTAATCTCTCAAAAAAGATTCATAAACTCTTAGATTCATCCCACTTAAAATTTGATTAAAATAATATTTATTATCAATAATTTTAGAACATGCATGAAATATTTGTAATAGTAATTACAAATAATTTACACAAATTTCAAAGCAAATCCAAAATTTTCGACGCCAAATTCAACTAAAATTTTCTCAGAACCATTCCATTGATCAAGTGTGGGGAGCAAATTTTGAACTCCATGTAAAATTTGTAGCCATTGCAGGCATCATCTGGGCACATGAATTAGCCCAAGAAGATGAATTAGAAGCTATTTCATATGTAATAAATGGATGGCGAATTATGTCTGGACTTTCATGATTATGCGTTCCTTCATATATTGTGATTACGTAGCGCTGATCATTTCTATCCCTCTCCACTCTCTTCTTCACCCCGCAGCCTGAGCTTGCACAGCGATAGTAGTTCCTGCCACCCATGGTTCTAATATTTGTTAACAAATTAATGTAAAAAGAAGCATTATATTAATCGAACATATATTCAATCAAATGTGACGTTATTATTATTAATTCTTTTTTGGCGTTGAAGTTGGCTTTATGCGGTCGGTTTATTAAATAATAATTATTAATTAATAATAGAAAACAATATAGAAATCATTATATATAGGGCTGCCAAAAAAGCTCGTTGTTTGCGAACAATCGTGTTCGGTTCTTCAATGAATTCGTGTTCGATTCGTTCGATAAGAAAATGAGACGAACGTAAACAAATTTTTTCGTTCGGTTAGTTAAACGAACCAAACATCAATAGTGATGCGTTCGTTCGTTCGATCAAATCGTTATCATTCGAAATATAAAATAATTTAAAATAATTATATATAAAAAAATTATGATATTTTAAAAAATTAAATTTTATNTCAATTCTTAACATATTTTGACTATGTGATTAGGGTTGTCAAAACGACTCTTTGTTCGTGAATAGCTTGTGTTCGGCTCGCTAAGCAAACGAGCCGAACACGAACACACTTTTTGAGCTTGAAATATAAAAAAGCCGAACACGAGCTGAGCCTGGGCTCGCTTGTGTTCGGCTCGTTTACACCCCTAATAATAGAAAACAATATAGAAATCATTATATATATAAATATGTTAAAAATGGTTAAAATCATAAGTGGTCGGCATGACATGTGAAGGGAAGGAATCTCCTTCTATGTTTCAGGTTGGAGATTACTTTTATAATGGAGGGAATTATTAAATTGATAATCATAAGTGATGGGGCATAACAAAATAAATAAACATTTTGATTATTTTATCTTTTTTTTTCCCTTTTATTCTTAACTTATATGTTACATTATCCATTCTTCAAATTTTAACATTCATTTATTAAATTAAAAATCATCATTAAATATATATATANGTGGGGCATAACAAAATAAATAAACATTTTGATTATTTTATTTTATTTTTTCCCCTTTTATTCTTAACTTATATGTTACATTATCCGTTCTTCAAATTTTAACATTCATTTATTAAATTAAAAATCATCATTAAATATAAATTATATATATATATATATAAACCCATAAAATCTAAAGTAAACAAATTTTATGAGTTAATCAAACCTTGGATTTGGACTATTTTTCACAGCCTTCTTCCCATACTTTCTCCACTTGAAACCATCATCCAATATCTCCACCTCAGACTTTGTCCTAAATCCAATTCTAAACTCAGCCTCCACTTTCCTTCTCTTCACTTCTTCATTATGCTCCTCAGCGCCCCTCCGTTCGCCGCCACCTAGCTTCGTCGCAATCAACACCGATGTTGCTGCAGCCTCCGGCTCACCGGCAAACGTGAGGCACGATTCGTCGAAGAGATGGGCTTCATCGGCTCCGGCATAGTCGTAGACGTTGAGCTCCTGGTGTCCGTCCGAGTAGAATTCAGGGAAGTGGAAGGAGGAGAGGTTGGTGGTTTGGTCAGTGAACTCTAAGAGAGCTGCCATGGGGAAGATGGTAAGAGGGACAAAGTTTGAATACTTGTGGTGGTGAATTTGATTGGATTTATACATGAGGGGATGAGTGGCTTTATGCTAAGATTTGTATTTGGTGGGAAGTTTCCTTGGGATGGTTGGTTGGGTCCCACTGTGCATGATATTTTTATATAGTGAATAGAACTGTGGCCGAATACACATTAGACATTAGTATTTAATGTATTTCTAAGCCTTTATAAATATACTTTGAATAATCTAGAAGATATAATAACCTTAATAAATGATTAGAATATTGTAGATAAATAGTGAAATTTACTAAGGCCAATTAAAATCTTTGCAATAACAAAAGTTACAATTTGTTCTAAGATTGTTCATGAAGTAAATCGAACCATAATCTAAATTATGAACTAACAATGAGAAATTAGGTTTAGCTATTATGTAAAAATGATCAGGATTTATAGAGGGCTTTTTTGACTTTTTAGAGCATAAAAAGGGAGGGAGGGAGGGTCTACAATTTAGATTGAATGGAGTTTTTGCAACAATATGCTAATGTCAATCATTTGCCCCTTATTCATATGTATTGCCAAAGATTCATGTGCAACAATGGTTGCATCGTATATAAAATTTATGAAAAAAATTTAGTATTGCAAGCTAGTCGTGAAGCAAATGAGTTTGGTTGAGTGATGTTCGACAACCAGAGAAATAAGTAGAATAACCTAACAAAAGTTGATTTCCTTGAATAACTTTGTTGATGAGAACCCCACTGAGTAGTTTAATTACTCAAATGAAAAGCCCTGACGTGAAGGGATTTCATAACTTTCTCGCTCTTATGGCCAAGCTTACAGTGCCACAAACATGCATCCACCTTGGTTCTAGCCACATTGATCAATGAAACCTATTATTTCATTAATTATATAAAGGGTGCCTTCACTATTGTCTAGAGCCATCACTAGTACTCTCTGGTCACCTTTCATGAATCACCTATGAAAGTAGTCACGAGTCTTAACTTTGCGGATTAGCTCATAGAGATGAGATTTCTCTTCAAATTTGGAATATGTCGAACTTTAGTAAGCTTACATACTATTTCATTTGTCAACCTGATATCAAAATAACCTTTTTCTATGATACTACAAACCTTATTATCATTCAAATAAAATTTTCTTAGATCACTCTGAGTGTAGTTTTTATACACCGCTTTATTAGGGCGCGCATGCAAAAAGACACCTGAATCTACTATCCAAGATTCAGTGTTGATTAGGGATAATATAAGGGAGTCATTTTGGATTTTACTGGTGGATATATTTGTCGAGAGATTCATTTTTTGTCATCCACCACTAGTTTTTCTTGGTGCTTTGTAGTCGTACTTGAAATATCCTTTCATACCTTAGTTGCAACATTCTCCTCTGCTTGAATTGGGCTTTCCTTTCTTGGACTTGGATCCTCCTCTGCCTATATTCCTGTCCTAATTCATTTCTCTGTTATTAGCATTCAACACAAAACTTAAAAATTCATCATTCATTGCTTTTCTACAAACTTCTTTATTTATTATCATAACCACAATGTCATTGAAGTTCAACTTTGAGTTTTCTGAATAATTGCTCGCCACTGTTACCAAATCATCCAGTTGTCTGACAATGAAGATAGTATCACCAGTGATCTAACCTCATCATCAAATTTGATCCCCATAGAACAAACTGACTTGTCAAAGTATTGAAATTATTTAGATATTCTACTGCTGAGCTATCTTCCACCATCTTCATGTTGAATAGCTTATTCATCAGAAAAATCTTACTTGAAGCAGAAGGCTTTCCATACATCTTGGTCAGTTTTGACATGAGATCCATCGTTTTTTTTGTCATTTACAATGTTGAACACAATGTATGAGGAAAGTGACAATAGGATCAAACCTTGTGCCCTTCGATCCAACACATCTCATTCCTCCATAAGAATAGAATCATACTTCCTTTTAATACCCTGTAGTGGAAAGTATAGATTTTTTTGATACAACAAATTCTCCACTTGCATCTTTCAGAATGTAAAGTTCAACCCATTGAACTTCTCCACTTTGAACCTTACTTTGTTAGCCACTGATCACACTCGATCTGTTATCACTATGTTGAGGAAAAAAACTTAAAATAATTCCCTTCAAAATTTCCCGAGGCATAAACTCAATTAAAAATCTAACCCATGCCTCATAAATGGCTGACATGGATTCAATAAATCAGAACAAATTTATGAACAAAAAATACAACAAAAAACAAACCAAAGTAACACACCAAAATTTAATGTGGAAGAACCCAAGGAAGGGAAAAAATCACAGAACCATATTGCCAGAAAAACATCACTATGAAACTTAGAAACTTACACTCAAGTTTCACCCCACACTTAAGAAAACTTAAAATAACTCGCTCCAAACTCTTCTTGTTCTGATCCGATGTGATAAACACATCAAAATCATCAAAATCCTCTTATTCGACACTTATCTCCTTCACGAGAACTTTGTCGAAGAACCCTCACACAGAAAACACACAATACATCATTGAAATTCGACCTCTTAAATATAAGTTAAGAACATACTACTCTAAGGGCATAGGCGCCCGAACTTGGCGGCTAAGCGTCATGTTTTAAGAAGTTTGGGGCACTGCATCTAAGTGGATGCTTAAGCACCCAACATTGGGTGCCTAGGCTCCCATTCGAAGGTCCAACATCCACAATGGGTGCTTAAGAGCTTATTGGCCGGTGTTTAAACACTGGATGTTCTGTCTAGAGTCCAAAGTGGGCGCTTGAGCGCCCATAAACTAGCGCAAAAGCATCGAGCGCTTGGTCATGAGTGTGTATGGTTGCTTCAAATCTGGCTCCACACCTAACAAGGGACTACAAGCAACTTTCTCATTGTGATGTATAAGCATCATAAGTAGATCCAAACTTAAAAATAATATCTTAGCGAGCTTACTCGGGATGAATAACATACTTTGAGACTCGAAGATTAATAAGAGATACCTAAAATTATTGTTGATTATTTCTTGTTCATATCAACAAGATGTCTATTAGTCATGCCTTTAAACTTCCGAATCTCAAAGTAACTGGGTGATTGTCTAACAAAATCTTTCATTATCAACTTGCTCAGACAATGGTTAGGTCAACCAACCAACCAATGGTTGATCATGATGATGGTATAATTCACTAAGATTAGTTGTTGATCGAGTCTTAAATTGATGAAAGAAGATCAACATCTTGAACATCTGAATGACATAAGAGATACAGTCAGAAATAAAAAATTCATTGATTAGATCATTCACAGTAAAAATTTGTGAGTAGGTTGTATTCTATCATCACTAAAAATTGATGATCAGACATAATTTTTTATTTATATATTTTTCTTCTAGAGAATAATCTAACATTTGAGAAGGTTTAGCTATTATGTTTAGGAATAATAAAAAGGGCAATAAAGTTTTTTCATATTTGAGATGTAATATTCACCTTCCTAAAAGCAATCCAAAGCCTAAATAGCTTATAATTTCATGGCATGTTGGGGCCACAATGATTTTGGAAAATTTTATTTTAAATTTTTTTTGTAGGGTAAATTTCTTGCAAACCAAAACTTTTGGCCATGATCAAAAGTAAAATTAGTGTTTGTGTGTGTGTGTGTGTGTGTGTAGAGGTTGAATAGTTAAGTGAGCACTGTAAAATGTCATTCAAAATTGAATCAAACTATCCTCTCAGTGACCTCATTGAATTAATATAGTTCGACCATACTCTACTAAGTTATCATGTCAACATGATCGGAGTCATATGATTTTAGTCATATTGGATTAACTTGATCAAGCTTAGTTAGACTTGTCTAAAGGTTAAACATGATTTGAATCATGCATTACTGTACATATTGAATTTGCTTCATTAAATCACATTATCTTGGTTACAAAATTAGTGAAAAATTTTGTTGAGATAAATGTTATTTTTTTTATTTTATTATAAGCTGTTTAGTGTAAAAAATTATGTTTGATATGAACACTTTTACTAGACATATTATGATGAATGAGTTGTATCATTTATTAAAAAAGCTAAGTGAAATGCTTACCCAATCTACTCAATTCTTGTAATTCTTGTTTGTATCATTTATTAAAAAAGCTAAGTGGAATGCTTATCCAATCTGCTCAATTCTTGCAATTCTTGTTTGTCCCTATTTGCTTACTTTGCAACTATCTGCAGCTGTAATCGCTATTCTCAACCCCACAATAGCCACTACTTGCTACCACCACCCACCCCTCTCAGTCACCACTTGCTACCACTTAGGAACATCCACTGCATTTTAACTCATTTCAATATATTATAGCAAAAATAAATTAGAATGTAAGTAGCATATCTTATAAGTTTTTAACCCAAAAAAGAAAAAAAATCATGAAAGTTTCAAATATCTAGGTTTTTGTTCAAAACAAACTGAAGCAATATTAATAATACAATAATTCATGAAGCTTTTCACAACCGATGCATAAGCAACAAGTATTTTTAGGACATTGAATTGTGGAAGTCTAAATGATCTGCCAACATAATAGTTATCAATTTGCTTGTTCATTATTTTCATCCAAGAGCGAGTTATGAAGCGCCTTAAATAAGCAATTAATGAAACTAAAATTTAACACAAGTAATTTTGCTGCCTTTACTAATTAGTTTTTCCAATATTAAAAAATAAAAACATTTATAAAAAGTTATTGTTGTCCTAAGAAGACCATTCTAAAAGGAAATAGAAAGTTGATTTTTTTTCCTTGGTTTTACCCTTGCGAATGACCAGCCTGCATGGAATGTTTGATATGTTTAGATCGCTCCAAAATTAATGTCTCTTTCTAAGCTTCTTGCGAAGAGGCAATGCAACACGCCAAAGTTGCCAGGCTTTCTACAAGGCTAGTTTAAGCCGCGAAGCTAAGTTTTTATTTATATATATATTTTTTTATTTTGTATTATTGAATATAAGATACTTTGAACTTGAATTATTGTGAAAAAACGACGACAATAAAGTAAAAAATGGAACGAGAAAAATTGCATGCAGAAAAACACTAGAGCGACACACAGATTTACGTGATTCGGCAAATTTGTCTACGTCCACGGAGCTGTAGAGAATTTCATTTCTTCGAGAAATTATACCATCAAGTGTCCCGTCGTTTACAATAAAATCTATATTTTATTCTCTCCCTTCCTCTCTCCCTCTCTCCCTCTCTCCCTCTCTTAGATGGTTTGGTTCTGCCCTTGTTTGGCTTATGACAAGCCATAATATATATATANGTATTTAAAAAAAATTATTGAAGAGTTTCTCTTTGATTAAGAAAATTATTGCTTCTAATGCGCCTAATTTGAAGTGGAACATGTTCTGAAATCATCCAATGCCTGCCGAAGGAGCAACGTCACTGACGGGGACGCGTTTCGTGTCGTCTTCCTTTCTTAATCGATCACGTGCATTAATACAAGTAAGAACATACATGATTGAATTGGGAAGATGGAATTTCACAACATGAGTGGTTTCTTGACCGGTCAAGGTGGATTTTTCTAGTTGTCCTTAGCAAAGGATATTTAATTTTTTTTTTTCCTTCATTAGATGAGTTTTTATTTTATGTATTTAACTTATTTTTATATAACTATCACTAAGAACATGCTATTGATCATAGTAATTCCATATTAAAGTTACTTTTACAAATATTTTTGCATATATTTATACACAAAAATATATCTGACAGGATATCTCAGAGAGATGATCAGAAGTCTAAACAACCAGAAGTTTGAACCGAACAAGTTGTCCAGACGACCAGAAGTCTAAAAGACCAAAATTTTATAAGACAGGAAGTTCAGATGACCAGAAGTCCAGAAAACTCAAAACCAGAAATATGGACTACCGGAAGTCAAGACGATCGGAAGATGAGATGATTGGAAGACAAGAAGATCGGAAGTCGAGACGACCTAAAGATCAGATGACCGAAAGTCCAAACGACCAGAAGTCCGAATGACCGGAAGTTCAAATGACTAGATGTCTAAAAGACTCGCAGTTCGAACGAGCCTGAAGATGGCCGAGCCACAAGCTCACTTATGCAAGATGGCCAAAATAGCATATAAAACCCTCATAAAACTAGAGTTAGAAATGTATTTTTTTTTATCATGGCACTCCATCTACTAGAATTACACGGTCATTTCATGTAAGAGGGACCTATTTTTTTTGGCTTTCTCTCCTCCTCGGTTCAAGACGAAGGGGTCCCGATCTAAGTGGATCCTGTCCCAAGAGGAGGAGCCCAATGTGTGCTCCAATTGTATCATCTGGTTCACTATGGTGGACACGGAGAGGGACTGGTACTCTTGGAGGTGGAGTATCATTCAATCCTTGCAGAAGTCGTCTAGTCTCCAGCCTTTGAAAATGTGTTGAAGATTCTTGACTGCTTTGAACTCTCTCGATTGTCCAACCACTACAACATCATGACAAGGGAGGCTGCTCGCTTCAGTCCATGGTCCTTGAGCAAGCTGAGAAAAAATGAGCTACTGTCAAGGAGAGGGCAGACGAAGCTAAGAGAAGGGCCATGAAGTTTGAGAAGTGTCTTAGGCTCTTCATAACCAATAGGGAGTCCAAGATGATCAAGTTTGAAGAGATTGTCTTAGATATTAAGAAAGAGAATGAGGATAAAAGATCAATAAAGAAGTCACGCTGGAGATTCCAAATCCTTCATCCCTATTTATAGGGAAGGGTGGGAAGATGAACCATCACAGGGGCAAGGATTTCCTTTACCACACTTGAAATCACACTGTAAGCATATCAGACTCAAAAATTGAGATAATTTATTAATCTAATTCATTAAAATAATTACCAATACAACTCGGCGAATACTTCAAGAGAAAAACTTAACAAAATTATCACTGACCGCTTTAGCCGAGTCATAGCCTCGCTGAAGTATCTTTTGTTACAACACTTCTCCCCTAACCTAAAGCTATCTACCCTATCTATATTCTCTTGAACCTTAGAGACAAAGGATCACTGTGAAAGACAAAGGATCACTGTTGATTGGGCATGAATTTTTTGCAAAGTATAGTTGTTTCCTCTTGCATGCAATCATCTCAGCGTGGAGGGTGACCATCTGAGTGTGGAGGGTTGCTGCCTCTCCCTCCAATAGGCCTATTTTCTCGACTCATGCTAGTAGACCATGCATCTCTTTGCCCTACCATAATCCAATCGTTTGGGCAAAGGAGTCTTCAATCTAACACAACTATTCTAAGTAATCTAGACGATATCTACTTCCAATTGTTTGCCTCTCCGGGGGGCTCGCCTAGACCTTTTGGATGGCCAACCCCTTTAGCTTCACCTAGAAGTCCGCTGCTATCAGCTAGACCTTGATCCATAGCTTTCAGGTTTACAGTCTTGAAACACCAACCTCTTCTGAAAGCAAATCAATGAGCATGATTTTAATGGTCAGATGGGTTGCACTAGAAAGTAAAATAAGGGAAAAATTCAGAAAAGAATAGAATTTATCTAAGTAACACAAAAATTCCCCATACCAAGCATTTGATCTCACTCATATGTGGTAAATAAGACACCAATCTTTCTTTTATGTGAAGAGTGGTGAAAGAGAAGTGTTGACAATTCCCTGTTCCTTAAACTGTGCCACAACACTGATAGTTCCTTAACCGATCTAACCGACAAGTAGAATTTCTTCTTATGTAGGTGGGACTGATAAATCGACCATTGGAATGACTAGTTGACTTTCCTCCTCCACCCATATCATTTATCACGGGTAGTCACTAAGAAAATTTAATGAACCCACTTAAGCCTTTGAATCAGGCATTGCTTGCTTCCTCACCACCAATTTCTTCCTCTTCTTATCCTCTGGGAGGGCTCCCTTCTCATTTCCCCGAGGGCCTCACAGTATGCAACCTTGTTGTAGAGGTCAGAATTCAGAACAGATTCATTCACCATGCCAATGAAATAAGTGCAGACACACCAAAGGGTGAAGTGACAAAATATGAGGAAAGTCAATCCCTCGCACTCTATTAATAGAAATTAAGGTCACAAAAATGCAGGGAGCTCAATTATTGAATCCTTGAATAATCATAAATGTTTGTGCATTAAATTATCTTATTTTATCACATCATGAATTTCAAGAAACAAGAGAATTGAAGATCTACATATGTATACAAAAATTATGCTAGCATGAATCACGAGGAGATCCAATGGTTCAAGAGACAAAAAAAAATATCAATGGGCAGACCCACTAGTAAAGAACCCGAGGAATCCAAATAACTGAGTAGCTGAACCAGAATCAAAACCAACTACTATAAAGATGAATATGTGTCATGAGCTGAGCGGCTCACCCAATCACAAGACAAATGATTATCTGATCCTAAAAATTTGATGCATTTAAAAATGAAGAAGGGACGAATCCCTCAGTTCCTATGGCCATCATGGGGATGATCAGTAGCCTTTCCCTTAGATTACTGCCTAATGTCAAATTACTTATCAAATTATGGTGTTCCATCATCTGCCCAACAACCTAGCTTTACTCTACTGACATGAGTTCTTTAATGAGAGTCATGAGTCTAAAACCATTATACATATTGATTGGAATGACTTAGTCGATTAGTTCCACCAACCCTCGATTGGTAAAAGGTAGGCCGACCGATAACTTCCAAGGACCTAATGTTCTAACGACTTAAACTTAGTAACTTGCTCACAATTCTACCCTTTTCTGGACTTCAATAGCACTACCGATCGACAGAGCCAATCAAACCCTATTCATTGATAAAGCCTAATGAAGTCCTATCAAGGCTGCTGAGCTCAATGGAAATAAGCCCTTGGACACACAAGAGTAAAATACTTAGAATAACTTATACAGTCCCCGCTTGGGTAGGGGCATAAATGTAGCTTCACCTATTACACCCCCTATGTCTATAAATAAGGTGGGATTTCATGAATGAAAGGTTACACAATCTCCTCACTCTAATTTTCATTATTGTACACTTTCTCTCTCTCTCTCTCTCTCTCTCTCTCTCTCTATCTCGCTCTCTCTCTCTCTCTTTCTCTCCTTTTCTACGATTCAGTCCTTTGGTGTGATTCATAAGACAATGTTGGATTCAAAAATATTATTTTTAAAATCACCCAAAAATCCATAATATTTATTTTTTTTTCAAATTATTTTTTCCATTTGATATCTCCTAGCTAAAATTATCCTAATTACAGCATAATAATTATACTATGCTTGCTCGAAAATTCATGGTTGTAGAGTGAGTATTTAGGGACTTTGTGTTGCACAAAATATAGCACACACTAATGTATTTAAATTATAGATACAAACACCAAATATTTTTAGTGGAAAATCCTAAAAATGGGGAAAAAACAACAGGTCTTGCCCAATTGAAATAATCCAATATTTAATTGTGGCTACATAAACATACTATTCTCTTGAGTTAGGGAAGATGGAATTGTAAAGTTTTTGTATAATGATATTTCAGTAATAACTGTCGTAACAAGCTATGAAGGCCATTGTTGATTATTATGGAGGGTAGTCCACTTTGAATATAGTGGGTGGTGGTTGTAGCACCAGTTTATCGTAAAGGTTATGATTGAAATTCTTGGTACTAGTTGTCCATGTGGGTCATATACGGTTGTTTCAAAAGCATCAATTGGCCATAGATGCCAAAGTATGGAGTTGCAATAATGTATTCAGGCTATAGAGGCCGGATTTGAGAATTGCGTGAGCTATAATCCATGTAATCCGTAGTTGGTCATATAGGTTGTAGCAGGGAGCTGTAATAATGTTCATAGGCCACAGAGGCTGAAGTTGGGAGATGCTTGAACTGTGACAATGTTTGTAGGCCACAAGGGTTAGAGTTGGGAGCTGCATGACCTGTAAGAACATTTATAGATCAGAAGGCTAGCTTTAGTAGCTGTCTGAACTTTAATAATGTTCATTTCCCATAAGGGCTAAAGTTAGGAGCTACATGAGTTGTGATAACATTTGTAGGCCACAAAAGCTAGAGTTTGGAGAAACATGAGTTGTGATGTTGTTCATAGGCAGTTGAGGCCAAAGTTCGGAGCTACATGAGTTGTGATGATGTCCTAGGCCATAGAGGCTAGATTTGTGAGCTACATAAACTGTAATAACATTTGTTGGTCATAGATGTCAATATTGAGATCTAGTTAAGTTGTAAGTCATGTAAGCTGTAGCAAGTGATATAAGTCATCATAGGGAGCTTTACTAACATATGTAGAGTAATAATAACATATATAGGTCATAGAGATTGGATTCGGGAGGCGTATGAGTTGTGATAGCGTTTGTAAGTTGTAGAGTACAGAGTTATGATTTGCATGAGCTATAAAAAGGTCTATAGGCTACACCAACCAGACAAAGGGGCTACGTGAGATGTGATAACATCCATAGGATGCAGAGGCTTTGGTTGTTAGCTACGTGAGTTGTGATAACATCTATAGGCCATGGATAGTTTTGATGATGCCGGCAGACCATAGAGATTAGAGTTAGGAACTGCATGTACTGTAATAATGTTTGTAGGCTATAAAGGCCAAAGTTGGTAGCCGCATTAGTTGTGATTATATTTCTAGACAACATATGTCAAAGTTGGGAGTTGCATGAGCTGAGATAATGTCCGTAGGATGTGAAGGCTAGAATTGTGAGATGTATGAACTGAGATACATTCATAGGTTTTAGTTGCCACAGCTAAGAGATACATGAGCTGTGATATTGTCCACAGGCTATAAGGACTAGAGGAGGAGGTCGTGTGAGATGTGGACCACGTAGCCCATAGTTGGTCATGAAGGTCGTAATGGTGAGTTGCAAGGAGAGCTCTTTAAGATTCCAAAGGAAGTCACCGTATTTTAAGTATGATGATTGTAAGTAGTTATTATGGAGTGCGTTGGTACATCATATTTAAAATATGTTGTTATGTTATCTTTGAGAGGCATCATTTCAATGTATGTGAGGCATCTCATTACACTGTATTTGGGGTGAGTTGTTACATTATCTTGAAGATATGCAATTACACTATCTTTGGGTTGTGTTGTTATACCACCTTTGTGGTGCATCACTCCACTGCTCTATAACGTACTTTGTTACTTAGCAACACACACTAGGATTCCACAACACACATCTATTGAACTATGTTGGAATCACTTTCAAATGTCAGATAAGTTGGTGTTTGCTTGAGTGCTACAAGAGTTTTTATAGTTTTGCATAGCCTAGGACATCATCTGAACCATTCGGTATATACCTCAAGCAGAGAACTAGGATTGGTGTCGATTTAACCTCATATGGGAGAATTCTTCATGGGGCAATGACTATTCTAATACGAGAGATGTTTAAAGTTTATCTCGTTGTCCATAGGTCATATCTTGTCTACTCGGTGCCTCCTCGGGGTCAAAAGAAGTCACAGAGCCCTCCTAAATGAGCTACAAAAAAATTAGGGTTTAGAAAGCCCTGCTTGTGCTGGAGTTCAGAACGCTCATTGGCAATAGGTTTTTTGATCAATGGATGAGAAAAATACCCATTTTTAGAGTTAGGGGACCAAAATTTACTCATATGTGGTCTCTCATAGCTTTGGATTGAGAAAATCTTATATTTGGCGTTTCTGATGAAAACAACATTTTCAGGGCTAAATCGATGCCTAAGCACCGATCTCGAGTGCTTAGGCACCCAAAATAACCTCTTAGGGCTTAAAAATTGAGCCATTAGAAAGATGGTGCCAACCTATTAGTGTCTATGCACCAGACTGGTTGCCTAGGCGCTGGTTCTGAAGCACCTAGGCCTAGGCGCCAGAACAACCAAAAAAAATATTTATTATTCGAGAGGTAAGAAATTAGGTGCCAAAACCTTAGTGTCAGGGTGCAATATTGGGTGCCTAGGCATCAGGGTTGCAGTTTTGGTCCACTTTTAGGGTGCGAAAATCCCAATTTTGGATGCCATTTCAACTCGTTCCAGCTCAGACGGAGGGGAACATTAGGGAAAACTTTTGCATGGTTCTTAAGTAGCTTATGGAAGGGATTCAAAGCTAATTAGGTGAGATCATATCAATCCACGCCCCTGTATTGTAAGATGAGGCTTCTCCAGCCTACGTCAAGTAGGAAAATCAACTAGAGCATAGAAGCATGGGAGTGGAAGCTAGGTCTCGACAAAGGAAAGAAATAAGGGGGAAACCCATTTTGGAAGGGACTTCGGTTGATTCTTTTGAAAGGGGAGAAGCCTTCCTCCTCCATTGCCCACCACAATATATATATATATATATATATATATATATATGCAGGGGTGCATATATATATATATATATATATATATATATATATATATATATATATATATATATATATATATATATATATATATATATATATATATATATAT
>JXCR01138239.1:327961-341972 GCA_002079205.1 Phalaenopsis hybrid cultivar
TTGGGCCTCAATAGATCTAATGGGCTTGCTGAGTAGGTCAGCGGGGGAATACCAAACCTGCCATGAGGATCATGTCTGTGGTTTGTGGCCCCACCATGTTAGTGATCTCAGATTCATGCTGACAGCATTGTGTGGTTGTGTGATTGAAAGGCTTGGATGAGGCGGTGGATCCAATGGCTTGGATCAGAAGGTGGATCAGACGATGGGACCTAGGAATCATATCAAATTAGATAATAAAACAATTTTAAGCCCTTAAAGCCTATAAAAGGGAGCCAAAGTTGAAAAAAGATTCTAATGAAGAAAGATCTGCACTTCCACTGCACATTTCAGAAAAAAATTTCTGGTCCTTTGGAGCTTAAAGAGGAAGTGTGAAGAAAGGATCTAAAAGGGGCAAATAAGTGAGGAAAGAGTTGAATTTTTTTCTACCATGCGCTTTGGAGGGGATTCTTCATGGAAGAAATTATTAGAGCTTCTTTGTCGTGCATTTCAGATGGGATTCTTCATGAAGACAAATTCTAGTTCTCTCACTAAAAATTAGCAATAGTACCAAAATATTGAAAAGATAATGCTGATACCATTTCATGACTACCTGACCCTTTCTTTAAGGGATAGAAGAATGACCTTATAAAGATCAATTGTATCCTTGGCAAACAAAAGAATGATAAATGTTCAATCATAACATGGAGATTTTATAGGCTTTGCAAGCGGTATATTGGCTTTTAACGAATAGAATATGATGTTGTAGATCTTCAAAAGATGAGGAGAATATTGTAGTACATCAACGTCTTTTATTGTAGCCTTTTATACTAGTGAATGTTAGTTATTATAGCTTTTTTAGTTTTCTGATATGACATTTGTATATGATGATATTGTGTTTATTTGTACGTCTTTCTTTTGTTTGATATAGTAAAAATTTTAACATGATTTTTTATGTTACATCATCCTTTATTTCTAAGCCCTGAATACTCCATCTTTTGGGTTTTTATAAGATGTTTTTGCCCAAAATTTGAGCCAATGCCGCCCAACATTTGGGTTGTCACTAAGAAAGTTTGACTTTTTGTAGTTTTTTTTATTCAGAGCACTTCCGATTGATGATCACAACCTACAGTTGAAGAAGTGTACTGTAATTTAGGAAAGAGTTAAGTCCTATCCCAAGTTGTATATTTAGAGATGCTCAATGAAGTCAACTTCTATTACAATAAACTTGAATGGAGAATCCTTTTGGGATGTAAATCCATCCTAGATTGTATACTAGAGGTGCTCAATAATTTTAACCTATTTTGGAATATAATCAAAAGGAGAATATTTTAAGGATGTAAAAGCCATTCTTGATGCTATAGCTGGAGATGTTAGATAATGTTAACATATTTTGGAATAAAGAAAAAGAAGAATCCCTTAACATGTAAGACCCTTCCTAGATTGTATTATCGGAGTATCTGCTTGACAACATTAACGTGTGATGGACAAAGTCATATGAAAACAACAAAAGATTTTTGACAAATTTGAAGTTGTCATTCAAAGTTTCTACTTGTTGATTGTAAATTATGATGTAATAGGTCAAATCAAGTCTCCATGGGAAAGATTAAGCTTAGAATGAGGTGACAAAAAATATTCTATCTTTGTCAATATTGTGTGTAAATCGAAATTGACCATATTTTTTTCTTAAAAATCTTGTTGTTGCCACACTTAAGAATATTGTTTGATGACTTACTATTTGCTACTTTTGAATTTATTGTCTACCATTAGAAGTTTTTTCCACCTGAGCTTGCAAACTAGCCCATGTATTGAATCTTAAAGAGATCAAGTTCCTAATCTAGTTGAATAAGAATTCCAATACAATGAGAAGGCAATTGGAAAGTGCTCTTTAAAATGAAGGTAGCCCCCAGATTGGAAATGGTTCTCAAAGTTCTGATGTATGAATGAGACAAAGGATGACTACTCTACCACAATCATGCCCGAGACTTTAATGTGAACAATCTTTCAAGATTGCAATGAAGACTTCCCCTAGCTCAAAAGTAGTTTTCATATTATTTATGTCTGAATAAGATATGAGAAGACTACGAAACTAAAATTATGCCTGAGATGTTAATGTGAACGACCTTTTGAGATTATAGTGAATGGTGCCTCCCATATCAAAGAATAAAAAGAAATAATCTTCAAGTGGTGTACTAGAGGTTCCTTCACCAGTTGAATGATGTATATCATTGGTAAAAAAAAATAGGAGCTCAGCATTTTAGACTTGAAGACAGTGCTAAATGAGTCTTTATTTCACATATACTAATATGTGCCAAAAGATTCACGATGGTAGAAAAATTATTTAGTGTCTTAGTATTGTATGAAAAATATAGAACATACTCAAGTTATTAAAGTAATAGGTAGAGACACCAGAAACTTTAACGTGAAAAATCTTATAAAGGGGAAAAATCATGGAACCTGACCTAATTGAAATAATACACTCTATAATGTTGAGTACATATGCTCACTCTTCTCCTTAATTATGGAAGTTAGAATTACAAAGTTGATTTATAATAATATTTCAATAATATTAGTCATAACAAGTTGTGAATGTTGAAGTCAATTGTTGTGGAGGCAGAAGTCGGCCGTGAATATTGTAGGCAATGGTTGTAGAGTTAGCTTATTATAGAGGTCATAGTTGAGAGTCATGGTAGTAGTTTGTCATGTGGGCAATAGATGGCTGCTTTAAGAGCATCTTTTTGGTCATAGATGCTATATTGTATAACTACAATAACATTCATAGACTACAAAGGCTAGCTTTAAGATCTGCATAAGATGTGAGCCATGCAGATCATAGTTAGTCATATAGGTAGTAGTGTCAAGGTGTATCAATATTTGCACATCACTGAGGCCAGAGTTAGAAGCCACATGAATATGACAATGGTTATAGGCCATAAGGGTTAGAGTTGCGAACTGAATGAGTTGTGATGAAACCCGTAGGCCACATAGGATAGAGCTGGGAGCTGCATAAGCTATAATAATATCAGTTGGCAACAAAACCTGATGTTGCAAGCTGCATGAGCTGTGATAATATTCTTAGTCCATAGAAGCTAGAGTTGGAAGCTACACGAGCTGTGATGATGTTTGTAGGCCATAAAACTGTAATTGGGAGTTGTATAAGCTGTGATGACATCTATAGGCCATAGAGGCCAAAGTTGGGAGTTGCATGAGCTATAATAACGTTCGTACACCATAGAGGATAGAGTTGAGAGCTGCATAGTATAGTCCATAATTGGTCACATAGGTCATAGAGGGGAGTGGTAGTAAAGTTCATAGGCCACAGACTAGGAGTTGGGAGTTGCATGAGCTGTAATATTGTATGTAGCCTACAAAGTCCAAAGTTAGGATTTGGATGAGCTATGTATATTTTAATGTTCATATTGTGCAAAAGCTGGAGTTTGCTCATGCATGAGCTATAATAATGTTTGTATGTCATAGAGGCCGGAGTTGGGAGTTGCACGAGTTATGATAAAAATCATAGGTTGTAGAGGCATAAGTTAGGAGCTATACACGTTGTGATAACATTCATAGGCTGCAAATGATAGATTTAGAAGTTTCTTGAGCTATGATGACATTTGTAAGCGATAAATGTTGAAGTTAGGATTTGCATGAGCTGTAATAATACTGTTGGTCATAGAGGTCAAAGTTGGTAGCTGCGTGAAATGAAATAACATCTGCAGGCTGCAAAGGAATGAGATGGGAGTTACACGAGCTAAGATAACTTTCATAGGCTATAAAGGTCAAAGTTGAGAGCTTCATGAGTTGTGATAATGTCGATAGCCGCATGAGCTGTGATAATATCGAAAGGCCGTAGGGGTCGGAGTTAGGAGCCATATTAACTGTTAACCATATGGGCTCTAGTTGGTCACACGGGCTATAGTTGTGAGCTGTGAGGAGAGAGCTTTAGGAGTTTAAAAAAAGTTAATGTATTTAAAGTATGATAGTTGCAAGTAGTTATTGTGAGGTGCATTGATACAATGTATTTATGGTGTCATTGCACCCTTTTGAGAGGTTTCATTGCATCATATGTGGGGTGCGTCAGTGCACCATATTCGAGGTGCTTCCTTATAAAATATTCTGGGTACATTATTACACCGATGTGGGTGTGTATTGTTATATCATTTTCAGGGTACGCCTTTACTTGTCTTCACTGTGCGTCAGTGCACTTCTCCGTAGAGTGCTTCGTTACTTGACCATGTACTTTGGGATTCTATAATACATGTTCTAAATCTATATAGAGTGTCATTACAATGAGCAGGGGATGGCTGACGATGGTCAACAACTACTGATGAGCGGCAACCAACGGTGGTCAACAATTGTAGAAGCAGGTGGCGTTCACTTGAACTTCAATGTAGAATACTGGATGTCAGCTTCACCTCCTCCAACTCCTGATGTTCTTCTAGTTCATGATCTTAGTCCCCTCCCAAGAGGGGTTGGATCTGTTTATAAAGTTTGAGAGATGTCTCTCTATGAATAAAGAAGAAATTTGGATCACTTCATCAAATGGTCCTGAGATCGGATGACATTTTGTTGACATTTGAGCATCTTTATGCTGTCAGAATTCAGTGATATTTTGTTCGCTCGATTTTTCTTGCCTAGATGCTCAATTTGACTATAACACTGTTAGATTTTGAATTCATTTGACCTTCCAATTAGACAATAAAAGCTTTCAAAAGTAATTTAACGGCTTGATTCAGGCTTGAATCGACTCGAATTGGATCCATCTCAGTGCATTGGGTTCGCCTCATCAGACCGATCAGTTGACTGTAAGTTTACTGAAATCAGAATTATGGATGATTTTTAATGTGTTCGAGCATTTCTTGTTCAAAAACATACACCCGAGATTCGTATCACTCCTCGATATTTTTATCAGATGCTGGAAACTTGTCGATGGAATGCCACATCTAATAATATTCAACTCAACATTCTCATTTTACATAACTCGTGATTATTGATTTATTTATTCACCACAAAACACTAAATTTATCGCATCATACATGACATACCAGCACCCATTAAAATACTATCTTTAAATTAAAAATGAAAATAAAATCAGAAGAGAGACTAAACCAAGTTGTCGGATATAAAAGCTTCTTTCTAGATTTAGGATCCACGAAAAGATTTGCATCTTCCCAACTCATAAATATTAAATTCAGCCGGCTTGTTGGTATCCTTGAATGTCTTCGAGCATCTAAACCCCCTGAATATTTTTCAGAACCTATTAAAACCTAATCACCAGTAATTAACCCTTAATTACGTTGAATTAGTTTACCTCATGTCCCTAATCACATCTTATTTTGCCATTAATTACGTTGAACATTAAACCTGAAGTCTCAGTCGTTTACCAGGCCTTCTCTCTTCCAGGTTAAAATCTTTATTGTCTGGTCGCCAGCAGTCGCCAAGTCTCATTTATGCAGAATAAATGTTCCTATGTGGGCATCCTAATGAAAGCACAAACGCAAATATGTAAGCTTATAAATATTTTGTACCTGTTCAAACGTGCAACTATATTAAATATGGCCTGCTCGCCATCATATTTATCTTAAATCGCCATTGTTTGGGTTGTTATCTCGTCTAATTAGCGCTATTTTGGTGTTAAAACAACACTAATTAACATTGTTATGCCTGTGGATCGACTTTCTCTTGGGTTCATTTTAACTTGATTTTGTGTCATCAAATTTATTTCTGAAATCGCATGAGATCATTTTCTTAAAATTCTTTTTGGAATTTTGTGATACTTTAATCATCTCATTAATATAATTATTTATCATTCTATTAAAGTACGTTTGGGATGATGGTGCGGTGAAAATGTGGTGCAACACTACAGTTTTTCCTATTTTATAAAATTGCGTTTTGCCCACATACTAAAAAAACTACTGTTGAAAACTGTTTTTTTCCACGAGACTTTGCTAGCTGCTACAAAGCGGTGGTCGGTCTTTTAAAATTTTTTTTTTTTTAACAACGACCGTAGCTTTTTGAATAACTTATTCAGTAACTTCACAGCTGTTTCTTCAAATAGCTGTAACAGCACCAAACAAATACTTAATTCCTTCTTATTAAACATTTGTTTTGATATTATACTTTTATCACATTAGATTAATAGATTATTAGTAATCTTTTCATCACTCTCATATCATACAACATTTTCAATCTGATTCTATTGTTGACTTATGATATTACCACCATACCTGCGGCACATCTTATTCTCAACCTCAACTAAATGACAAAAAAAAGACATCATCATTATTTTTTTATAATAAATTCTACTAATTATTACTTAACTATGCATTAGAGGTACCCACATTATTAGCTAAGGAGCCGGCAGGGATCATTTTTTATTCCTTATTTAATTATGGTTTTAAGAATATATTCGTTAGTCTATTTTCTCAAATTATTATTATTATTTTCTTAAAAAAAAAACTTGTTTTAAAAAAAAATACTCAAAATAAATTTTATGTGTTAAGTATATTTAAAAATAACTATTTATATGTTCGAAATATATCAATACAGATCTCGAGAAAATCTAACTAACGAGAAGGTAAAAGTTTGGTCAAGGTTGCCCAACCAAAAGAACAGGAACCACTTTAGTATAAGACCAATGGATCCTGTTGATCAGCTACAGCTCTTTAGAAGCAAGTCTAGGGGTATATTGGATAGAGATCAGTTGAGTCATAGATCAGGTCCTATCAAACCGAGAGAAGCAACCCATCCAGGTGTAATCCAAGCAGCGTTAGAAGCCTCACTGAAGTCACCAAGACTCTTCAGGAAGTCTGTGGTTCTCATCACCGAATATTCATTGAATCCTCTAGATGAATCTCTTGTCAAATGAGGAGACTACCTATCAGATTATGAGGATTCACCATCTACTTGGCAGCCTAGTTCCACCCTTACAACTTAAGTGTGCATTTTGGGTGGCAGTAAGACACCGTACCGTAGTTTTTTCTGTTTGGTAAAACTACATTTTGCTTTCATTTTCAAAAAACAATGCCTGAAAGCTATGTTTTGCCACAAAACCTGACTACTTGCAGTATTTACTAAAAAGACACAGTCTGACTTTTCCAAAAAAAAAAATTGTAATAGCCACTACAACTTTTTGAGCATCAGTTTCTTTTTCAGCAGCTTCATAACTGCTTTTTTAAACAGCTGCAGCTGCCCCAAATAGACCTTAAGTTTCCCATCGAAGGCTCCACTATTTTTAGTAGGAACGAAATGATCAACAGACTGATTCAAGACAACTGAGCAATGTCCAAATGATCGAAGGATCACCAGAGTTAACTGATTGCCCTAACTCAACAGAATCGACTGAACGTACATTACTATCCCAAGAACTACAAACCTCTGCCAACTAAGTGATAGGGTATCTGAACCATGGGTTCTTCTATTTTCTATTTGTATAAAATATCTTGTAACAACCCCATAAAAGTAGGTGCAGACATGTAATTTTCCATTTTATGTCACCTACCAATAATATGGGTGTCATTTCTTTTGTAAAGGGTTAATCAGTCACCTTTAAGAGAATCAAATTTTTATTGTGCATTCTCTCTTTCACTCATCTTTTTCTCTCTCCTATTTTACATTATTCTTTGGATGCGATTTGCACGACATATTTAGATTCAACATAAACTAAATTATGCATCTCTGTGATATAAACACCTATTAAATTTGTAATTTTTCTTATTTTTACTCGTAAAGTTTGAATAATACATGTGAACCTTTTGAATAATGGATGTTCTCAGGCCCGACCAATACTCAAGGAACTTTGTCAAAGTTCATGCAAATGGCTATTGAATCTAACGAACACTCAAGAAACATGGTCTAAGTTCATACAAGGAGTCATCAAGTCTTACTGACACTCAAAGAACACAAGTTAAATCATCAACTTTGTTTTCACTTGAGCGACTAAATTTATTAGACAACAACACTAGTTGTATGATAAAAAATCCACTTAACAATCTGATCAGTAGGGTGCATAAATCATAACATTCCCATTTATCTTACCTCAGAACTACGTCAATGTTGCCACCTTAACTTAAGTCCAGGCGCACTTGCACTCTGGGGCCTTACTTAAGTGCACGTTTTGCTTTTGTAATATAGGACATTTGAGTCCAAGTTATCCAACCCACACGGAGCAAAGGTGTTTAAGTTCAGGAAAAGTTCTAGCCCACTAAATTTATTCTTATCTTGGAAGTTAAATTGGTTTAATGTTGTGTTAACTAGTCTTATTGAATTGCAAACTTCTCTTAAGGGTTTCTCCTGCTGCAATTCTATTTAATGTAGTTGGATTGGTGAGAATCAAGTTATAAAGCTACCTTTCCTTGAAATGATCTAAGTGGAGTGAAGGAAATAAGAGTACAAATTGTGAATAAGGCTACTGAAAAATAGGAGCAACTCTTTTTTCTTACCCTCTCCTGAGTGCATAAAGAAGATTGGTTAATTTGGTTTTAATTCCTTAAAAACCAATTTGAACTCATCAAATATTATTTCCTCAACGTTTGCATCTTCCTACAAAGTACTTCACCATACCTTATAGATCAATGTGAATAACTTAGTTGTTATTTCATAGATATCCCGAGTAATTCTGCGTCACCACACATTTTAACTAATCACTTCGCGAGAATGAAAAGTAAATGATGACTTAAATGTTACTCATCACATTATAGATTTAAAACCAATTTTAAAAGCATTCTTTCATTGCTACACATCCCACTTAATCACCATAAAGGAAAAGATAAAAAGAATACTCAGAAAGCATTGAGAAAACACGACAAAGCATCTTTGAAAACAATTTAATCCACTATAGAATTGTGTTTACAAAAATAAAATAACAAAGGTACACAATAGTTAGCTTTCTACATTTACAAAGAGCTGAGAATGCTTTGTTGACCTCACTTTTGGTTGAGGCCTAGAAACTTCTTTAGTAGCCTAGGTCTAGCCATAGGACTTTCCTNATCGTTTGCCCTTAGGCACCTCCAAATTACATAACTGCCCTTGGGACCCAAATTTGGCCAAAATTCTCATTTTTTTGCCAAAATACCCAAAATTGATCAAACCTTATTCCAAAAACTTTGAATATATCCACATTTGCCAAAATTGACAAAAATTTCAAAAAATGGCCAAATTACCAAAATGCCCCTCCATGGCCCAAAAATCCAAAAATTCCCAAAAAATCCCAATAAATCCAAAANTATTCAAACTGACCACCAAATCAACTTCAAAACAATTTTCATCCTTCATGAAAATTGTTCATCATGATTTTTTACACCAACCAAAACAATAAATTTGGACTTAGCCTATGGCTAGCCCAAGTTTGACCCAAACTTAGCCCAACATGCTTAAAATGGGTCAAAAATCAAACAAGGCTAGCCCAAGTTTGACCCAAACTTAGCCCAACATGCTTAAAATGGGTCCAAAACCAAAAGCTAGCCCAAGTTTGACCCAAACTTAGCCCAATATGCTTAAAATGGGTCAAAAACCAAATCTAGCTCAAGTTTGACCCAAACTTAGCCCAATATGCTTAAAATGGGTCAAAAATCAAAAATCTTCAAATTGATTAACCAATTGACCTCAAAATGACTTTCACCCTTCGTGAAAGTTATTCCTCATACAAATTGATTAACCAATTGACCTCAAAATGACTTTCACCCTTCATGAAAGTTGTTCCTCATCTAATTTTGACCCAAACTTAGCCCAACATGCTTAAAATGGGTCAAAAATCAAAAATCCACCAAACTAGTTTGACCCAAACTTAGCCCAACATGCTTAAAATGGGTCCAAAACCAAAAATCCACCAAATAATTTGACCCAAACTTAGCCCAACATGCTTAAAATGGGTCAAAAATCAAAAATCCACCAAATTGTTTAACCAATTGACCTCAAAATGACTTTCCCCTTTCATGAAAGTTGTTCCTCATGATCTCCTACAGGACCCAAACTTAGCCCAATATGCTTAAAATGGGTCAAAAATAAAAAATTCACCAAATTGATTTAACCCAAACTTAGCCCAATATGCTTAAAATGGGTCAAAAATCAAAAATCCACCAAATTGATTAATCCAAACTTAGCCCAACATGCTTAAAATGGGTCAAAAATCAAAAATCCACCAAATTGATTAACGATTGACCTCAAAATGACTTTCACCCTTCATGAAAGTTGTTCCTCATGGTCTCTTACACCAAGACCTCAAAATGACTTTCACCCTTCATGAAAGTTGTTCCTCATGATCTCCTACACAAAATGGCTTAGCCCAATATGCTTAAAATGGGTCAAAAATAAAAAATCCACCAAATTGATTAACCAATTAACCTCAAAATGGCTTTCACTCTTTATGAAAGTTGTTCCTCATGGTCTCTTACACCAAATGCCATCAAAATGACTTTCACCCTTCATGAAAGTTGTTCATTATGGTCTCTTACACCAAATTCCATATTTAATTGGGCCAATTGGGATGCCTAACCTTGTACAAACACAAGATTTAGTCATATGCACCTTTTTGGACTTATGGTCAAATCCAAACCAATTGAGCTTGGTATGATCAAATGAGCGCACCTTTTTGGACTTAAGATCAAATCTAACCCAATTGAGCTTGGTGTGGTCAAATGAGCTCTTCCATTTTTGGACTTATGGCCAAATCCAAATCAATTGAGCTTGGTATGGTCAAATGAGCCTTACCATACTTATAATAGACTCTAAGGTTGAGTTTAAAGCCAGCCACCAACCCATGGTTAAGCTTGATATTTATCTCAACTCTAGGGTTCAGTTTAAAGCCAGCCACAAACCCATGGTTAAGCTTGATATTTATCTCATGGGTAAATTTTTTAAAAAAATCCTTAAAGGGATAATAAAGAGGTTAAATCAAGGTACTTGTCATAACACATGTCTATACCCTATGGTGTCATTTTCACTGAGCATCATAAGCTTTAACCATGATCCAACCCTTGGTTAGCCACCTTAACTCAAGCAAAAGCCCAAAACCGTGAGCCCCCACATGGCCGAAACCCAAACTCATGCCAAGAAGCCACCTCAGCCCAAATTGAGCTGAGGGATCCTCTGCTTGACACCTAAGCAGTGGGGCTAACCCCTCCATTGGCCAGCTAAGCCTTCCCTTAGCCAATTTCTATAAAATCCACCCCACGGCCATGAATAGTGGTGTGGTAAAAAATTTTCACTAAAGCTTACCAAACTCCTCAGAGAGCTTCCCTAGGAGACCCTTAGTACATTTCAATCCACTTCCCTCTCCCAATTCCACCATAGAAATCCAATTTTGGGTTTGAATTCCTGCCCGAAATCAGGACAAATTTCAATCCCAACCTACACAGCACCAAACCCCCAATAGATTGGCCCTACACCTTCACAACAGTGAAAGAAGCCAAACCCCCATCAATTCCCCCTCTGAAACAGTCTCTACCATAGCTCTCAACCAACACCCAAAATCGGCCTTGATCAAAATCATACATAGGCTTTACACCAGAGCCAGAGGCTTCATTCCTAAGCTCTTTGGGATTTAACAAAGGTGTGAAGAATCTCTGATTGAGGCTAAACCTCTCGGAGCAAAGGTATAACTCACTTACTTTCCCAAGCCTTCGCGAGCTCTACATTTACAATGGTTTGATTTCATAGCATGTTTACCATATGGATATGTTTGTCTCTTCAAGACGAACACTTTAAAAAAATAATCATCAAAATCCATTAAAAAATGAGAGAGATATTAAGATTTTAAAATGGACGGCTCTCGGTTAAGGCCATCGGGGACGATGAACGGATGTCGTCCATCTTCGCGTGTATTGAATGGACGGCGGAGATCAAGCCGGATGATCATCCGGAACGAAACAGCGGGACGTGTGGCAGCTGACTCGGAAGGCGTCGTCGAATAGGAGCGCGTCGCGTGGCTTTTTGACGGATCAGAGGATCTAGTCAGCCCGCGGTTTGAATAAATAAATAGGATATTTAATAAATTCAGAAAACAGCTCTTAAACTTCAAAAATTCATATCTTTGCATAGAAAATTCATAAAAATAAAACAAAAATACCCTCTTGCTCAGTGAATAGAGGAAAACCATGTGGAATTATTTTCACATTAATTTGATGCATAAATTATTTTTATAAAATGAATTAGGGTTGAGGGTTTTTCAATTCTCCATTCATATGGGATTATCACATTTATCCCAAATTTTTCTATGTTGTAGTCTCTGTCTAGGTACACAATTTGAGCATTTTTTCAAAAACATAAGAGATCTCTAGACAGAAATCTTAATTTTCTAAATTTTTATGCATTTTCTATTCAAATAATTATAGAAAATTGAATTTGGCTTAGAAAATTCTACAAAAATTTATATAAGTTTCCTATGGCCAGAATAGTCTTAAAAAATAATTTCATAATTTTTAAGAATTAAAACATCACTGTTTTGAGCAAACTCTAATTTGCTTAAAACACTTAATTTGAAGCACACAGAGATCAAAATCACTTGATTTTTATTCTCCACTGTGGTTCATAAGTCAGAGAATTCATCATAAAAAATTCAAGTCATTTTGAGATCATTTAATATTTTTAATTGATTTTTAAAAATGACCATCACATTTGAAACTTAAATGATTTTTAAAAAATCAAAATATAATTCCAAAAATTACCAAACTTAGTTTTGTGAGTTCCCTGATATTAGGGGGATTTAATAAAAATAAAAATATATTTAAAATNGGGAAATGAGTAATTTATGATATTAATTAACTCATTTGATGATTTGAAATCAAAAATGGGCTTAATTGGTAGAAACCCGCTTCACTTTGTCAAATTATAAGATAATTCTCATAATTATCAAAATTTTGGAAACTTCATAAGCATAAAAATGACTTTTGAATTTAAGGGTATAACTTTGGAAATCAATGATTTCACACCCTTGTTTGATAGTCAAAGTTTAAATGATCTTGATAATGATCACTTAAAGTTTTAAATCTTTTCAAAATTAATACGCATGTTTGTAAATAATCTTGATAATGATCACTTAAAGTTTTAAATCTTTTCAAAATCAATACACACACTTACACACTCACTTAGGTTTTAAGGACTTAGTGGTGAACTTAAGTTGAAATCCACTTGTTAAAAAAGGATTAGAAAAATCAAATTAAACTCTTTTAAAACACCACAAGTCCAATTAGGACTCTTCAGCTAAATATTCTTAATAACACTAATTTGTCTCCTAAAGGATTTTTACCCACATAATTTTCAATTAGAAAAAATCAACATAATCAAACTCTTTTAAAACACCACAAGTCCAATTAGGACTAAAATTTGGCGCTGGACATCTTTACCACCAATTTGTCCCCTAAAGGGTCTTCACCTACATAATTTTCAAATTAAAAGACAAATGACATTCACCCTATGATTTTTCTCTAAAGGGTGTTCACCCACATAATTTTCAAATTGAAAGGTAAATGACATTTACCTTATTCTTTTAAAGAGTCTTCACCTACATAATTTTCAAATTAAATGGTAAATGACATTTACCTTATTCTTGGGATAATCAAGACATCAATGTTCACTGAGCATCAGGAAAATGACATTTACCTTATTCTTGGGAATAATCAAGACATCAATGTTCACTGAGCATCATTGTGCCTAGACTCAATTTGTCCCCTAAAGGGTCTTCACCTACATAATTTTCAAATTAAAAGACAAATGACATTCACCCTATGATTTTCCCCTTTAGAATCTTCACCCACATAACTTTCCATAAATTAAAAGACAAATGACATTCACCCTATTCTTAGGGATAATCAAGGCATCAATGTCCACTAAGCATCAGGATATTCAGGATGAATTATTAAGTAACATAATAAAGTTTAAATGAATCCAGGGCCTTTTATCAAACATAAAGAAGGTTGCATGAACCTACTCTTAATATGGTAAATACCTTAGGAATCTATTAAACTTAATATGTTNTGTTGCATGGATCTGCTCCCTACTCTTAATCTGGTGAATACCTCAGGGATCTATTAAACTTAAT
>JXCR01138240.1:14582-26678 GCA_002079205.1 Phalaenopsis hybrid cultivar
TGGTAATTCCATTAATTCATTAAGATCATCCAAATTTACATGATTTTCAGAATTTACAGGAGTAGAAGCAGAGTAAAATTTGATCTCTTTGAACCAGCATAAGGGGCTTCCTTAACCTCTAAACTCTCAACCTTTTGAGGAAAGATCGGAGTGAGGTTCAAGGTGTTCGATAGTGGTTTATCCGATCGTACATTGTCTCGTATTCACTTTTCTCATCATCTTCTAAAGAGATCNTGGTTTATTTGATCGTACATCGTCTTATATTCGCTTTTCTCATCATCTTCTAAGGAGATTCTGTACTGAGGTTTCTTCTGTTTTGTCATCATTNGTGGTCTTAGCTAATCCATAGCCCTAGGGCTAGTAGGTTTGGTCGACCAACTACATGAGTATCCCAAAAGATCAAGGGATCTAGGCTAGAAATTTGAGTTCAGGGTTTGTTGAGTGATTGTTGGACCATCTACATGTGGAATTTCTCTTAATAATCACTCTTCCTTCTATTATAACTATTAGTATGATCTAAAAAATGCTCTAAATTTTGTACCTTATCAGCGGTAAAATTGTTATTATCCATCATCTTCTGCAATAATTGATCCTGAGTCTCGGTAAACTCACCTCTAGATGTAGAAGAATGTGAAGTAGATGGTCTAAATGAAGAAGCAGCAGAGGTAGATGCAGCAAACGTTTCCATTCCATAGCTCCTGGAAAATCCTCCTCTCTAGCCAAAAATTGAATGCTCAGAATAAGTCTTCACATTCACCTTCGTGATGGGCTTTAGAGGTAACAGAATTTCGTCCAAACTATCATATTTAACCCCAACCTGCTCACATAAAGAAAAGATCAAGGAAGCAAATCCCATAACTGCAGTAGTAACAGCTGTAGCAGAACTGATGATAGTCTGATAGATCAAAGCTCCAATGTTGATGAGCTTTCTTTCTTAAAAATAATAGTTCAACGTCGCTCTTTCTCTGGTCACTTCACTGAGATGATTGGTTGGAAGCAGACAAGCAAAAATGAAATAGTGTCAGGCCTTTGAAGGTGCACATAACTTTGAAGTTGGGAAATTTACTCTCCTCTCAATAGTTATCTTCCAAAGTCCTCTCGCAACAATCAAGTAAGAAATAATCTCGTATAACTCCACTTCAGTAGGACTATAATTTGCATAAAGACATAACGTATCCGGTGCTAAATGGTAAAAAAAGTTGATTACCTCTGGCGAAAAAGGTACCAACTTTCCTCAAACCATAACTCGATTTTCTTCAGCTTCAGGGAGATTTGCATAGAACTAGCTCACAAGAGAAATCACTACGACAAAAGAGAAATAATAGAATTGTTCCCACTGTCGACGAACAATCAGATCTTCCATGACTCCACCCGGATTTCTAAAATATCGCTCCTGAATCAATTTTCATGACTGTAGAGCATCATTGTATCGATCCTGAGCCTTTGAACTAACAAATTTGCTAGAATCAAACGAGCTTTTTCCTTTACTCCTCTTCATTCTTGGTGTCATTCTACAAATTTTATAAACTCCAGAAATAACTTCAAAAATCAAGTCTAAATCACTAAACTAAACTTTCAAAAGCACAAACTAAACTTCCCAAGTAATTTTCATAGACTTTTCCTCATTTTTCACCATGAATTGTGAATTTTCAAATTTCTCAAAATGTTCTCAAAATACATGGTTGAAAATCCAAAATTTTTGCATAGAAGTAAAGCTCTTACCTCAAGGAACTCTGATCTAGCAAATTTCACTTGATTCCACCAAGAAATCTTCACCTTAGATGTGCCCTAGCCCTTAAAAATCACAATTTTGAGAGGTAGAAGATGACAGGAGGCGTTAAAAATGGTGTTTTCAGGCCGAAATTTCACTTTTAACCATTCGCGGATCGGTTTTCATGAACCGGCACTTAAGCGCGGGTAAGTGGTGCTTAGGCACCTGCCTCTCATGTTAGCTCGCGCTTAAGCGCCAGATGTGGCGCTTAGGCACCAGTGTATTATTTTTTAAATCTTCAAATTTAAGTAAAATGCACTATTTTTCTAAGTAAACCACCCCTAAATGTTCTCATAGCACTTAATTGACTATTTTCAACTTTCTATAACTCCTCTCTCTCTCAAAATTCTCCTTAATAACTATTTCAATTTGAGGCTAAAACAACACAAAATTTTCACAAAAACAAACTTATATTAATTCACAAACAAGTACAAATACTATTGACACTTAATTCTCACTCCAAATAGTCTCGGATGAGAAAATTTTCCTAAGTACAAAACACTTAACACACATTCACAATTAAATACATAAGTAAAATAAACACTAACACATGTCTTAAACACTAAAAACACTTAAAGACAATGACTTTAATCACACAAAAACAAACATAGAACTTAATTCCATTCTTAGAAGGAACAAATTCGGGTCTTTCATCAGTCTCTCCTGGGGCAACTAGAATATAAAGTTGATAAAATGGACGGTGGTGACGTGCTCTGATGCGATCTTCTTCAATCCACTTTTGCTTAAGAAACATCTCCTTATATGCTTCCTCTATATAACTAGTGTGACTAAATTGCATTTTCAATTGCCATCCAATATGCTCCAGATGTGCATGAATCTCCAATACCTTATTTTCCAGTACAGACATGGTATTTTGTCGATTTTCACTAATATCCCTTCAATACTAACGGCTAAGAAACCATTATACATCTCTTGTACACTTTTACTAATGAATTTATTCCTCATGGTATCTTTCTTCTTCTTCAAATCCATCTCCCATGAAGACATCATCTTAAAATCTCTCTCTCTTTTAGGCTTTAGGGCTAGAAATGATCTGAGGTGAAATTCCTTGACTAAACCCTTCTATTTATAGGCCTAAATTCTTCCAATAACTCCTAGACACATTTAGAAACTACCAAGACATGTTTTTGAAAACTTCTAAGTGGTTTTTCCTTCTAGAATATTAATTTTGCACATGTTTTTAAATTGTCGCGCTTCAGCGCCGGATTTGGCACTTAAGCGCCAGTGCACATTTTTGCACAAGTCAACTTAACATCCAAATTCTCATTTTACATGTCTAAATCACTAATTTAAGTCTTAAAATCAGTACTAACACATAATAGTCTAAAAACTACTACCCTAATTTTCTTAATCACACATAAAATAACAATAAAAATGAAAACACACTGATACTTACGGGCTGCCTCCTACAAAGCACTTGGTTTTAAAAATTTAGCCCGACGTAACCAGTGCTTACTCTGGTTGACCCAACATCATTCCATCATTAAACTTCTACTGATCCCCTATATAATAAGGTTTCAGTCCATTTCCATTCACTTTAAAGATTTTCTCAGATTTAGGATCTTTAATATCTACAGCTCCATAAGGATAAACTTTAATCACAATAAATTGGCCCATCCACCTGGACTTAAGTTTGCGTAGAAATAATCTTAACCTTGAATTATATAGCAAAATTTGTGGCCCTGGTTGAGAATTTTTAGTAAGAATCTTTCGATCATGCCACATCTTCATCTTTTCTTTATAAATTTTGGCACTTTCATAAGACTCGTTCCTTATCTCTTCAAGCTCATTTAATTATAATAATATTTTCTCACTAGTATCTTTCAAATTATAATTGAACTTTTTAATCACCCAATATGCTTTATGCTCAAGTTCAACTGGTGATAATTGAACTCTTTAATAGCCCAATATGCTTTATGCTCAAGTTCAACTGGTAAGTGACAAGCCTTCTCAAATATTAGCCTATCAATATGCCTTATGCTCAAGTTCAACTAGTAAGTGACAAGCTTTTCCAAATATTAGCCTATAATGAAGTACATTCCTATAGGAGTTCTATATGCAGTCCTATAAGCCCACTAAGTATATTCAAGTTTGACTGACCAATCTATTTTTATTGGATTCACAAATTTTTCCATAATTCTTTTAACTTCCCGATTGGATAATTTAGCCAAACCACTTGTCTGAGGATGATAAGCAGTAGCAATCCTATCCGATTGGATAATTCAGCTAAACCACTTGTCTAAGGATGATAAGCAGTAGCAATCCTATGATTTATATGATATTTCTTTAATAAATTCTCCATTATGGAATTTCTAAAATGACTTCCCCCATCAGTTATGATAACTCTCGGCATCCCAAATCTACAAAATATTCAGTTTTAAAAAAATTTGCAACACTTTGAGCATCACATCGAGGTAAAGCAACAACTTCTATCCATTTGGATACATAGTCCACTGGTAACAGAATATATAAATTTCCGAAAGATGGTCGAAATGGTCCCATGAAATCTAATCCCCAAACATCAAATATTTTAACTTCTAGCATATAATTGATGGGCATCTCATTTCTTCTAGAAATATTGCCTACTCTTTGACATCTATCACAACTTTTGATATAAGCATTAACATCTCTAAAAATTGTAGGCCAATAAAATTCATATTGTAAAATTTTGTATGTTGTTTTATCAACACCAAAATGTCCCCTAAAATTAGAATTATGATATTTTTGGATAATCTCATAAGTTTCTTCTAATGGTATACTTCTTCGAATAATTAGATCCATTACTTGTTTATATAAAAATGGGTCATCCCAAAAATAAGTCTTAGCTTCAGAAATAAATTTCTTTTTATTGGTATGTCATTTCGTAGGGTATAATATCACTAACAATAAAGTTCACAATGTCGGCATACCACAGAACACACCACTCATTAATAGGGAAAATTTTTTCATCTGAAAAATATTCATTAATTTCATTTTCAAAACAGAGTAGTATTTATAATTCAAGTCTGGACAAATGATCAACAATTTGATTTTCAATTCCCTTCCGATCTACTATTGCAAAATTGAATTCTTGCAGAAGAATAATCCATCGTATAAGTCTAGGTTTAACATCCTTATTTCTCATTAAATACTTAATAGCAAAATGATTTGTATGCAAAATACAATGAGTTTCAATTAAATGTGATCTAACTTTATCAAAAGCATATACTATTGCTAATAAGTCTTTTTTGGTTGTTATATAATTAATTTAAGTTTCATTAAGAGTTTTACTAGCATTGTAAATAACTTTAAAAATTTTATCATATATTTGTCCTAAAACAGCTCCAATAGCATAATTACTAGCGTCACACATTAATTCAAAAGTTTTTTCCCAGTTTGGTGAAGCTATATGCAGTGATTAATTTTTTTTAATAATTTAAAAACTTTTAGGTATTCCTCATCAAAATTAAAAATTCCATCTTTTTACAGTAAATGGCATAAAGGCTTAGCAATCTTTTAAAAGTCTTTAATATATCGTCTGTAGAATCCAACATGTCCTAAAAAACTCCTAATTTTCCTTACATTTATTGGATAAGGTAAATTAGCGATCACTTGAATTTTAGCAAGAACTACTTCCATAACATTTTTTGATAATTGATGACCTAATACAATTCCTCCTGCTACCACAAATTGGCATCTTTCCTATTTAAGGAGTAAATTTGTTTCTTCACAGCGCTTAAGAACTTTGGATAAATGTTCTAAGTTAAATGAAGTTCCAAAGGGCATTCTTCTAAAAGTAAAAGTACCATAAAGACTGGTAAACGTTGTTTTCTCTTGATTCTCAGGAGATATTTGAATTTGGTGATAACCAGTATATCCATCCATTAAATAAAATTATTTATGCCCAGCTAGTCTATCCAGCATTTGATCTAGAAAGGGTAATGGAAAATGATCTTTCCTAGTGGCAAGATTTAATTTTCTATAATCAATGCATATTCATCATTGTGTAACTTTTCTAGTAGGTATTAACTCATTATGTTCATTTACAGTTACAGTTACTCCTCCTTTCTAAGGAACACACTGAATTTGACTAACCCATGCACTATCTAAAATAGGGTACATAATTACAACATCTAACCACTTTAAAATTTCTTTCTTAACAACTTCTTTCAAAATAGGATTCAATCTCCTCTACGGATCAGCCCTGGATTTGCAGTTATCTTCCATTTGAATTCTGTGCATACAAATTGAAGGACTGATTCCTTTAATATCAGCAATTGTCCATCTAAAGGCTTTCTTAAAATTTTTCAGTATTTTCATGAACTTTTCTTCTTCCTCCATTGTTAATTTTGAGAAAATTATAACGGGTGAAGTAGAGGATTCTCCTAAAAAAGCATATTTTTAATGATTAGGAAGTAACTTCAACTATAGTTCTGGAGGTTTTTCATTAGATGGACAAAATAATTTATCTTTGTCTATCGTGTCCAGAACTTTAAAAATTTCTTGAATATAATTTGAATCTTCCTTAAAAAGATCTTCATATTGATCTAATTCCTCTTCTTGCTCGTGTTCCAAATCATTTTCTTCAAAATTTTCTTCATAAGTAGTCTTGAAATGACATTCACTTAGATATATTATAACATCTATTCTAAAACATTCATCATCTTTACCTTTTGTAGGGTATTTCATTGATCTTGAAATGTTAAAAGTAACAGTTTAATCATTGATGCGCATTTTTAATTCCCCTTTTTACACATCTATCATTGCTCTTCCTGTGGCTAGGAAAGGTCTCCCCAAAATGATAGGTATCTCATTCCTCCATATCTAGCACAATGAAATCAACAAGAAAGATAAACTGATCCACTTTCACTAGACATCTTTTATAACTCCTTTAGGGTATGTTATCGAACGATCTGCTAACTGCAGAGTTGCAGTACTAGGGGTTATTTCTTCTAATCTCAATCTTTTAAATATTGATAATGGCATAAGGTTAATGCTTGCACCTAAATCACATAAAGCTTTCCCATAAAATTTATCTCCTATTGCACATGGAATTGTAAAGCTACCAGGATCTTTAAGTTTTTCAGGAAGCTTCTTTTCAATTATCGCATTGCACTCCCCACTAAGTGCAACAGTCCCATTATCTTCAAACTTCCTTTTCTGTTGAGAATTTCCTTCATAAGCTTTACATAGCTCGGCATTTGTTCTAAGGCTTCAGCAAATGGAATATTAATTGTAAGCTTCTTAAATATTTCCATAAATTTTAAAAATTGCTTATCCAACTTCTTGTTGACAAATTCTCTGAGGAAATGGAGGTGGTGGTTTTTCTAAATCAATTTTTAGTGGAGAAATAGGTCTGTAGTCTCTAAGGAAATGGAGGTGGTGGCTTTTCCAACTTAATTTTCACTGGAGAAATAGGACTTTCAGAATCTTTTAGAGCGTCCTCTTTTAATTCTTCAATTTCTTCTTTCTACTTCAATTTCTTTTTGAACTCGACCTTCCAACTCTCTTCCACTTCTAAGTTGAAAGGCTTTTACTTGCTCTTTATTCTGATCTTTTAGATTTGATTCAGTATTACTAGAAAGTGTTCCTTAAGATCTATTACTTAATGAATTTGTTATTTGCCCAAGTTGATTCTCAATATTTCTAATTGTAGCTCCTTGACTTTGTAATTGATTTCTCATTTGTAACACCACTTCTTCTATAGACAACATCTTCTTCTTAAACTGTTTATTACTGTTGAAACCTGGAGGATAAGTAGATTTATAATTATTTTTCCCATGGTTGTTCCAGTTTCCCAATGGGTTTCCTTGGTTGTTCCCTCATTGCTGATTATTACCACCCGAATTGTTATTCTAGTTAAAGTTTGGATGGTTCTTCCAACCTGAGCTATAATAATTGGAATATGGATTATTTTGCTTATTATTTATGGCATTCAAAGTTTCTAATGATGCTTGAGAATCTACCATTTATTTGTTATTTATGGCATTCAAAGTTTCTAATGATTCTTGAGAATCTACCATTTGGCCTAATGAATTTTCTTCCATCATGGAAATTGGTTGAGAAAAATTCATTCCAAATTGGTCCAACTTCCTTGAAATTGCAGCAAATCGATTTGCTAACATGGTAAATACATCAGTTTCATGAATATTTGCTACTTTCTTAGGATTTACCCTCTCAGAAGGTAATTGAAAAGTATTAGTAGTCATTTCTTCAATTAAAGCATTAGCGTCATGAAATGGTTTTGACATCAATGAACCATCAGTAGGGGCATCGATAATTGATCTAAGAGATCCAACTAATCTATTATAAAAAGTTTAAATAATTAACCAATCTGGAATAGCATGGTGTGGACACTTTCTTAAGAGCTCTTTAAGTCTTTCCCATGCTTCATAAATAGATTCCCCTTCAAACTGATTAAAAGATGTAATATCATTTCTAAGCTTTGCAGTTTTTTATGGTGGAAAGTATTTAGCAAGAAATTTTTGTGCTAAATCACTCCAAGTTCTGATAGATCCAGGTTCTAACAAATTCAACCACATCTTAGCTTTATCCCTCAGTGAGAAAGGAAATAACTTAAGTTTTATGGCATCATCTGATACACCATCATATTTAAATGTAACGCTCAATTCTATAAAATTGGCAAGATGTAAATTTGGATCTTCAGTTGGTGATCCCCCAAACCAATTATTTTATACCATTTGGATAATAGCAGGTTTAAACTCGAATGAATTAGCCACTACAGTAGGTTTTTGAATACTACAATGAAGTTCATCTATAATAGGGTTGGAATAATCTCTTAAAGGTCTAAACTCTTAATGAATTTAAGCATTTTGATTATTTTGGTCTGCCATTTCTATAATTTTTTGGATTTTTCAAAATTTGTAATTTTTTTTTGTTTTTCTGATTTTTCTAATAGTTCTTTCTAATTCAGAATCGTAGGGCACCTAGTCCTTCAGAACCTGAACTACCGCATACCCTAACATAAAATAAAATAAAATAAAATTCAAAATACACATAAAATAAGATACAATACTAAAGTTTAAATAAAACTTTCTAAAAATAGAAATTTTGCTATCGACTCCCTGGCAACGGCGCCAAAAATTTGGTCCCTCTTGATACTGTTATTATGAAAAGTACAAAAGAATTCAGATTATATTTCATTTATATTTCGTTACTTTACAACAAAACAAAAAACTTGATCCTAAAGAAAAATAAGAATTTAACTTTTAATTTATATATATTGGGATACTACACAAGTATATGTATCGTTATCAAGTAATATAACTTTTTGATTAAGACCTGAATATCAAACCCACCACGGAAGATTATGCAATATGCACTTTTTAGAAAGTTTTTCTATTTTTAAAAAGATAATTACTTCAGGGAATTTATACAATATGGATTTTTAGAAAACTTTCTATTTTTAAAAAGATAATTACTTAAACTGAATATATTTTGCAAAAATAAAAATTCAAATATTTTTTGTCTTTTTGATATTTTGACAAAATAGTAACAACTTAAAAAGATAACTAGAGTTTTTTGGATGAAAAACACATAATAAGAAAAATATCTTTCTTCTTATCATGAATCAGTAATAAGTATAGGAATTTTGTTGTGGAAGTATGCAAATTGTGTTGTGCCAAATAGGAGCAATAATATTTTTTACCCTTACTAGAGTTGCTATAAAGAACATTAGCTAATTTAAAGTTTGAATAGTTCTGAAGACCAGCTAGGCAGGGAAGTTACTAGCTCTTACTCTAGAGTTCCCTCGATTCCTTCCACCTGGGGGCTAGCATCTCGTATCTAAACCTAAAACAATAAACCAAGTTAGGGGCTTTAACCTATCATATTAAATTCATCTAACTCTACACCCTTTAATGAATATTTCCCTATTTATTTGCACTCAATCATATGAACTACATTCTCATTCATACAACCTCATGTGATTCTTTCCAATTGTTGACTGAGACAATACCAGCCCGGTTCATACATGTTCTCACAATAAATTTTAACATCTGGATTGGCCAAATTAAGAAGTAAATAAAGTTCATGGATTTAAATCATCACAACTTCTTCCAACATTAAGGATCAATACTCTCCACAATTTCCATCCAAAACTTAATTACATATCACTTTAAGAAGATAGATAAAGAAAACTACTCAGAATCTATGGAGAAAATATAAACACACTTTAGTTTAAAAGTAGAAATCATTGTCAAACCAATAATAAGTCTCAATTAAAACCAAATAAGTCTAAAAAAAGAAAAGATAAAAACTTATCTCAAGTTCTCCACCAAACTCTTAAAGTTTCTTTGAATATTTTCTCTTTACAATCACTCAAAATAAAATAACAAAAAGGATAAAATAAAAGTAAAAGTAGTGCCTGAAAATCTCTCTAAACTAACTCCCCAAATGAGAACTTTCAAAACTTTCCAATACTTTCAGGACTCCTTTCAAAGTCCTCTCTGCTTTATTTTATAATTTTCCAAGAGGTGTCTTGGAAACTCTTCAAAATATGTCTAGATTTGATGTATTTCCCCAAGAGATGCATCCTTTCATGATAATTTTTGTCCATGGTGGTTATAACCATCATGTTAAGCCAATGGGTGCCTCAAAAACCTCTTCAAATTTTACGTAAACCAAATTTACTCATCCAATAACTGCCAGTGGCAGTTAAGCGTAGGACCCCTAGTGCTTAGGCGCGGCCTTTTTTATTTACCCGGTGCGTAAGCGCCGGATCTGGCGCTTAGGCGCGGCCTTCTCTATTTACTCGGCACTTGGGCGCCAAAACTAATTTGTACATTTTCACATTTTTGCTCCAAATTTGATCTTTTTTTCACTCCCTTAAGCATTTTTCACCTTTTTTACCTGTATCTGCAAGAAAAATACAAAAATACCTTCCATTAAAGCGTAATATCTCAAAAATAGGTATAAAAATGTCTCTAAAAATATTATATATTTTAGATGTACCAGGTAGTTGATGAATCTTTTCCTCCGAGGTAACATCCCATCATTCTAAGAATCTCAGCAACTAAAAAATTTTTATTTCACTATTAGCTTGTCGATTATAATTTGTAATCGAGCCATTGGCATAGTCTTAGGCTTCCTCTCCCTCCAACCCTTGTAGTGGAAAGGGCGAGGTGCATAACAACAATCCTTCTGGTATCTTCCTCACCCTGGGCAGCAGATTGTGGGTGGAATCTACAAGGGTCTCAAACCCTCTGCGGTGAAACGTTCATCATCTACTTAAACACCCTTTCCTTTCGACGGGGTAGGAATGGAGACGGGTGCAGTGATGATTAAACCAGTGGGGGTAGAAACAACCGTCATGGGGGTAGTTCCCACAGTTTTGACAAACTTCACAGAAATAGCATAATTCATCTAAATTAACACCCTCTTCAAGGGCAGGAACTCCTAGGTTGACCTCAGGCTGAATTCCACTATTGGTTCAACAGTTTCATGCATCTTGGTTCTTAAAATGGAGACAGAAACGCTTCCAAACTTGATCTAAGTATTGTCAAACCCTTGTCTGAAACAGATGACTGCTTCGTCGGGCAGCTCACTCTTGTTCATGGCCAAGTCCATCCCAATAGCGAAGGAGAAAATTAACTTCGGTGCAAACAGCTTCTATAGAGTGGATTTAGAGCGCCAATCTCATCCTATGATTCCTTCTATTGTAGCAATTCCACAATGAAAAGAACTAGTCCAACAAACATTTTCTGAACACATTTTCTATTTATTTCATTTGAATTTATTATGTTGTGAAGTTTCAAATTTTATCGGACTTCATTTCATTTCTAATTATTAAAGGAAAGGTTTTGAGAGTGGAAAACTAGCATAATTTGTCAAAAACAAACCAACCATAAGGAAGAAAGAAGGAAAAGCAAAGGACCCAATTCAAACTAGAGGGAAAGGGTGGACTTCGCACCGAACTCACTTCAAGAGATCTGATCCTATGCTAACACCTGTTGAGGGTCCACCCCAATTTTGAGAGGTAGGAGGATCACAGAACCTCTCTCTTTAGGGGTGTCTAAATAGTGGCTCCATAATTTAAGAGGAGTTGACTATTCCCGCTCATGGCAAAATGAGTGAGGTATGCCAACGGAAGAATGGTAGCTTGGCCCACGAGGGACATGGATGCACTACCGCTTTATGAAAGCAAAACCATCTAATCATTGAAGGAGAGAAGAGCAAGTCCTCAACGGAGTCATCAAGATTTGTCGGTCTCTATTTGTTTGGAAATAATTTAAATTTAATATATATATATATATATATATATATGTGTGTGTGTGTGTGTGTGTGTGTGTGTGTTGTAAAAGGAG
>JXCR01138241.1:3465-24975 GCA_002079205.1 Phalaenopsis hybrid cultivar
ATATATATATATATATATACATATATATATATATATATATATAGATATATATATATCATTTTGCTCCGACACTACATTTTTGCAAAGTTGATTGCGACACTTGCGACGAATTATCTGGTTTTTTGTAATATGTTGAATAATTAAAAGTTAAAGCTAAATAGCAAGTGGTGTTCGTTGAATTGAGTTCATTTCTGAAATTATTTGCGATGCAATGGATGCTGGCCATTATCCTCGTGGGAATTCTTCACCATTCTTGACTACAGGGAAAGGTGAATTTAGTTAGGTGTGAAGTTTTTTTTTCAATTTGTTACTCACGTGTTCAAATAATAATAGGGTGTAAAATTTCTTATGGCTTTTAATATTATTCGACATGGTGATTATTTCTGTAGTTCGTTGTAAGTTTAACTTAGGTCATTTAATCGTTAAATTTTTATGGTCCTTGCTAAGTTCAGATCTTCTTCTATTCTATGTGGACAGTTTTTGGGTTTTGTTTTAGGAGAAAATATTATGTGCGGACGAAGGCATGGGTTTGATCACGCCATGTGCACAATGACATGGTCGAATCCACGTCATTTTCCTCATATTCGGAGAGCAGACAATAGTCATTTATTTTGTTTAGTGACTTGACTATGCGCTTTGAAATTATACTACTTTTCTTTTATATATATATATATATATATAGTAAAAACAAATTCCGATGAAAGAAGGGTTGATTTGGCAATAACAAGCTATTAATACGAGGAATGTTCAAATTTTGACAATTTTAAATAAAGATTCCTCATAAATTACTTAATAAGTTTTCAATTAAGAAAAAGTGCAAAATGCCATTTATGAGATGAAATATTTACATGAAAGTCTAAATTAGAAAATAAAATAAAATGATCCCATAAATCTCAGGTTCAGGCTGAACAAAGAATGTAAATACATTAATGGCATGAAATCCACATATTAAACGCATTCTTCTCAACCGCTAATAAGTTTTCAATTAATTAGACAACTCATGAGTNGAAAAAAAGAATATATGCTCTAAAAAATAATGGGCTTAAATGAATTTTGAAAGCTAAGCACTTTTTCCTTAGGCTAAGATTGGGATATTTTTGGTATTAACATAAATGAGTCTATGACCACCCTATCACTCGATTGGCTAAGATTGGTGATCCTTGGGTTTGCAAGGCTCATTTGGCCCGCTATATTGAGTTGGGGTTGTCGATTGCTCTATTTGATCGTCTGTCTCCCAGACTTTGCTTGGTCGACTTGAGTAAACCGGTCGGCTGCTTCGGTACATTTTTCGACTGTTGACCCATATATAAGGAGTTCTTGTTGCCATGATGAGAGACTGGGCTGATGGGAAAATGACGAATCATCGTAATTTGACGGGTAGCTCACCCCTTGATAGAATGTCCATTTGGGGTGTTCGCAGACAGTGTCGTGATAAGAATCTTCGGCCCTTTAAAGACTCTTAAGAAGCGGCTAGCGATGTTGGGTGAGAGTTCGGCTAATGCATTCTCTCAACTCAATAGATTTTGTTCTTTGGCTCAGACGACATTCGTTCGGCCAGCTTCAGGTCCTGACCTAAAGGGTATGAATTTGGTCAATCAAATCCTTAATCTTCAAGTGACATGACATTTGTTCTTCTTTATGCGGGCCATCCCTTATATAAATGGTATTTAAAGATATGGGAAAATAAAAATACCTCAATACATTTGATGCGGGGTGAACTAGATGGGCATGCTATCTTAATAATTTCGAGATACGTGCTAAAACAAAATGGCTCTAGGTTAAAGCCATTTTATTCCTCCAATCGATCCATAGGAGTACAACCAAGTCAAATCTCTATTCAGATCCATGTTACCAAATTAATCCAATGGAGATTCATGTGTAATGGTAACCCAATGGTGATATATATTCGTAAATTTTCCAAAAAAATATCATAATAATAAAGTAGGTACATGAAACGTAAGGAAAATGGATGTAGTTAGATAAGCACATAATTGAATCATAACGAGATGACCATTACCTAATAAAATATCTGTTCAAAATGNACAGCCCTAATCACGTAGCCATAAGACGATAGAGGTTTGAGCAAGATTTAAAAATTATTATTAGCGCGGCCAATTTTTGGTGTTGACAATTTTTGGGGGAAAGTTGAGTACAATTGGGAGTGATAAATAAGATTCTAACTCTCTCTCCCTGAAATCAAAAACCCTTTCTCCAAAACCTTCTCTCTTTCTCCAAACACTGAGAAGAAAAATCAATAACTTGAGTTCTAGTGACACATCAACCACCTTCTTTCCAAATCTTCCTCCCAAATATCAAGCTCTCGTATAATACAAGATCCAAAAATTTCAACACTTTATAAGCAAACTTCTTGAAAACAAGAAATTTAATGGTGATCCTTCATGCAATACTCATTCTGTTATTTGAAATTATTTTATACCCCTACAGACAACCTTAATTATGAAACTATTCAATGCTTGTCATTCACATCTTTAAGGCATTGCAATATTTTCACCATTTGTTTTATGACTAATGCATTAATTATTTAAAACGATAATATAGTTTAGGCATTAAATAATAGAAGTAGGTTCCTAATCACGGGAGCGGCCAGGCAGCAATTAGTTTAACTAAAATGAAGAGTACAATTTCGTTGTTTAATTTAATATTTGTGTGGTTGGATTTGGGGCCTCGGAATCTCAACCCCACATATGTCATGCAAAGCAACTGAGAAAGGCGACAAATATCAATTTCAGTGACCAAATTTAAATCTATTTTAATTTTGGATTTTATTTTTGTTTGTTTCGGGTCCAGTGTTTTCGACTCTCTCTTACCCGAGATTTNACCAGGCAGCAATTAGTTTAACTAAAATGAAGAGTACAATTTCGTTGTTTAATTTAAGATTTGTGTGGTTGGATTTGGGGCCTCGGAATCTCAACCCCACATATGTTATACAAAGCAACTGAGAAAGGCGACAAATATCAATTTCAGTGACCAAATTTAAAACTATTTTAATTTTGGATTTTATTTTTGTTTGTTTCGGGTCCAGTGTTTTCGACTCTCTCTTACCCGAGATTTTACAAATGTCATCGAAGAAGTAATATTTGCACATCAGCGGCTGTCATGCACTAACTAATGCTTGGTGCATTTTTATTGTTAAGAAAAACATGAAGTACATGGCGCAATATGACAAGGAAATATAAAGTCATTAATTTTTCATTTTATATCATATTCAAAATATTTAAGAATTGATTGCGCATCCTAAAAGAGAGTAATGTAATTGGATTGGTAAAAAGATTTATTATGCTAAGATAATTTGAAGATTTATTATGTACATTTGATTCAACTTTGATTAATGTGTTGCATTTTAAACCTCTTAGTCTAAATCTTAAGTTTTAAAAATATACTCTTCAAGACACACAGAAAGAGTCATCAAGATCAATCCCACACCTATTTTTGTTGAAGTCGTAAGAAATATTCGTATATCATTTACAAAGCTAAGAACAAACTCATATAACCATAAAAAATTAACACCCAATTCTGACGCATTTACATATCTAACTCCTAAACTTTACTTTTTACATTTATGCCACCCAAATTATATTAACGGAATTAGAAGCAATACTAATGCATGATCAAGTAAGAAAAAAAGAATATATGCTCTAAAAAATAATGGGCTTAAATGAATTTTGAAAGCTAGGCACTTTTTCCTTAGGCTTGTGTGGTACATGTTAACATTTGATATGTGCTTTTGTTGAGCAAAGGAGAATATTTTTTTTCTGTTTTTTTTTTTTATTTGCAAGCAATAAATAATTTGAGTTAAACTAGAATCTTGAAATATATTAATAATCTAAAGAGCAAGCTCATTTCTTGGGCTTTTACACACACACACATACAAATAAATGATCAGTTTTGTTGAATATAGATTATGAGAGAGAGAGAGCACAGTGATGAGCAAAAAAAATGGAGGAATTGTTATAAAAATGAGTCCCATATTTATGAGAGAGAGAGGGGGGGGTATTAACATAAATGAGTCTATGACGGCTAAGATTGGTGATCCTTGGGTTTGCAAGGCTCATTTGGCCCACAATATTGAGTTGGGGTTGCCAATCGCTCTAACTGATCGTCGGTCTCCCATACTTTGCTTGGTCGACTTGAGTAAACCGGTCGGCTGCTTCGGTACATTTTTTGATTTTTGACATAAGAAGTTCCTGTCGCCATGATGAGAGACTGAGCTGTTGGGAAAATGACGAATCATCGTAATTTGACGGGTAGCTCACCCCTTGATAGAATGTCCATTTGCGGTGTTCGCAGACTGTGTCTTGATTAGAATCTTCGGCCCTTTAAAGACTCTTAAGAAGCGGCTAGCGATGTTGGGTGAGAGTTCGGCTAATACATTCTCTCAACTCAATAGATTTTGTTCTTTGGCTCAGACGTCATTCGTTCGGCCAGCTTCAGGTCCTGACCGAAAGGGTATGAATTTGGTCAATCAAATCCTTAATCTTCAAGTGACATGACATTTGTTCTTCTTTATGTGGGCCATCCCTTATCTAAATGGTATTTAAAGATACGGGAAAAGAAAAATACCTCACTACATTTGATGCGGTGTGAAGTAGTTGGGCATGCTATCTTAATAATTTCAAGATACGTGCTAAAACTAAATGGCTCTAGGTTAAAGCCATTTTATTCCTCCAATCGATCCATAGGAGTACAACCAAGTCAAATCTCTTTTCAGATCCATGTTACCAAATTAATCCAATGGAGCAAATATGTAATGGTAACCCAATGGTGATATATATTCGTAAATTTTCCAAAAAAAATATCATAATAATAAAGTAGGTACATGAAACGTAAAGAAAATGGATGTAGTTAGATAAGCACATAATTGAATCATAACGAGAAGACCATTACCTAATAAAATATCTGTTCAAAATGATAGAGACTTTCGAAATTATTTATAGCTAATCATAGAACTATTTTCACATATGTTTTTTATTTTGTTATCGTTCAACGCTTTGCCAGTCAAAAAGCTTCAGTTGAAAATATTTCGAGTGCTCTCGACGTGGCCGCCATTAAAATTTTCCTAAAAATAATTTTGACAAAAAAAAAAAGGATTTAAAATTAAACAAATTTTTTACATAATTATATATTTAACACCTAAACTTTAAGGCAGGATTTTAAAAATTGATGACGTTTATTATTAGATATATCATTTAATAAAAATTAATCGATAATTAATATTNGTATTTATAATTAAACAAAATTTTTACATAATTATATATTTAACACCTAAACTTTAAGTCAGGATTTTAAAAATTGATGACGTTTATTATTAGATATATCATTTAATAAAAATTAATCGATAATTAATATTAATTTCAAAATATACAAATTTTTAAAACTCACTAAGAAAATATTTAACTATTTTCTCATTAAAAACAAGTAGAAATTTATTTTCACTTTTTAAAAATTAATTTTTATACTTTATGAGGAGTACTTAACATTTGTACATGTTTATTGTGAATAGAAATGACTCTTGGAATTTTAATTAATAATGGTTTTGATTCTTTAATGGAGTCCCTCATTAACATGTAGTTACCCTTTACTTATAACTTTCACCTCCTTCTAATATAAGGAGGGGCAAAATTTAAGTTTGATGTATCGTTTGAATTTCTTATAACTATTCTAATTAATAAAAGATTGATGTTTTGAAGCCAAACAATTCTCTTCTTTTGTAATTAGTGTGATTATCATAAATTCTATTCTAATTAATCCACATATGCTCTTCATCCTCCATTTATTGAAATTNTAAAAGATTGATGTTTTGAAGCCAAACAATTATCTTTATTTGTAATTAGTGTGATTATCATAAATTCTATTATAATTAATCCACATATGCTCTTCATCCTCCATTTATTGAAATTTATCAACTCTCTTTACTTAGTGCATAACGACATCCTTGTAAGAGTGGCCCCATTCATTTCCCTACTCTCCTATCCTAATTTCGAGTAAATTTTTTTTTGAAAACTTATAAGTCCATATAGAAATTACTTAGAAAGAAGAGAAAAATATTTTTTTCAAACTGAAAAGGTTATGAAGAGTGTACCTATTATTTGAGACAATTGACAGTTAAGGATCCTCAAAGGATGGTACTAAAGACGTTTGAGAGACCTAAAGAAAAAAAAAAAATTTCATAACCATACCTAATATAAATCTTTCCCAACAATGTTCATATTAAATCAATGTGAAACAATAGAAGGAAAACTTTCATTAATTTATTTGTGTTAAAAATTCTCCAAACAGCTTAGCAATCCCTCCTAAAAACCCCTAAACTATAGATAACATGGACACGCTGAGTTTATATAATTTTATTTAGTAGAATAAAAATTTTGTAATAAAAAAATATAGTTAGAATAGATACAAATAGCAAAATATCTCATGGACATATTTCATTTATCTATAATANTACTAAAGACGTATGAGAGACCTAAAGAAAAAGAAATTTCCATACCCATACCTAATATAAATCTTTCCCAACAATGTTCATATTAAATCAATGTGAAACAATAGAAGGAAAACTTTCATTAATTTATTTGTGTTAAAAATTCTCCAAGCAGCTTAGCAATCCCTCCTAAAAACCCCTAAACTATAGATAACATGGACACACTGAGTTTATATAATTTTATTTAGTAGAATAAAAATTTTTGAAATAAAAAAATATAGTTAGAATAGATACAAATAGCAAAATATCTCATGGACATATTTCATTTATCTATAATATCAAAGAATAATGTGATACAAGATTGCTTTGTTAACTTATGATATTTTCATTATATATGCAAAATCTAAAAGAAACATTAGTCGTCAAAATCACTATCAACATCATCATAAAAAAATTAATCTATAATTTCAACATCACCTAAGATAGAGTAAGACAACAATAAATCCATATTTATATCACATATAATATAAATATAAATGTGATGTCCATGGATATAAATCAATATGTTGTAACTTAAAGATACTTGAATTTTGGGTTGATCGTATTTTAAAGGCTTTTTCCTTTTTCTTGAAACCAAACATGTATAATAAGATAAGAATAAAGATAACATTTTNTCAAAACGAGCCGAACACGAACGGACTCATCTTAGTTCGTGTTCGACTCGTTAACTTATCGAACAAAATTAACAAGCCGAACATAAGCTTCTAAACGAGCCGAACACGAGCTCTTCAAGAACAACGAGCCGTTTTGACAGCTATAGATGTGGCTACCATTAGTCGTACCCGGCACGCATTTAATTCAAAAAGTAATAAATCCGACAGACAGTAAAAGAAGGCAAAGAAGGAAAAATCTTTTTAAAAATTGATTATTTGAAGTTAGAAATCAGGATTTTAAAAATTGATGACGTTTATTATTAGATTTATCATTTAATAAAACTTAATCGATAATTAATATTAATTTCAAAATATACAAAATTTTAAAACTCACTAAGAAAATAATTAACTATTTTCTCATTAAAAACAAGTAGAAATTTATTTTCACTTTTTAAAAATTAATTTTCATACTTTATGAAGAGTATTTAGCATTTATGCATGTTTATTGTGAATAGAAATGACTCTTGGAATTTTAATTAATAATGGTTTTGATTCTTTAATGGAGTCTCTCATTGACATGTAATTACCCTTTACTTATAACTTTCACCTCCTTCTAATATAAGGAGGGGCAAAATTTAAGTTTGATGTATGGTTTGAATTTCTTATAACTATTCTAATTAATAAAAGATTGATGTTTTGAAGCCAAAAAAATTTCTTCTTTTTAAATTAGTGTGATTATCATAAATTCTATTCTAATTAATCCACATATGCTCTTCATCCTCCATTTATTGACATCCTTGTAAGAGTAGCCCCATTCATTTCCCTACTCACTTATCCTAATTTCGAGTAATTTTTTTTTTTGAAAACTTATAAGTCCATATAGAAATTACATAGAAAGAAGAGAAAGATATTTTTTTAAACTGAACAAGTTATGAAGAGTGTGTCTACTTGGGACTCATGTCAAATTATATTATTTGAGAGAATTGACAGTTAAAGATCCTCAAAAGATGGTACTAAAGACGTTTGAGAGACCTAAAGAAAAAAATTTTTCATACCCATACCTAATTTAAATCTTTCCCAACAATGTTCATATTAAATCAATGTGAAACAATAGAAGGAGAACTTCCATTAATTTATTTGTGTTAAAAATTCTCCAAATAGCTTAGCAATCCCTAAACTATAGATAACATGGACACGCTGAGTTTATATAATTTTATTTAGTAGAATAAAAATTTTGTAATAAAAAAATATAGTTAGAATAGATACAAATAGCAAAATATCTCATGGACATATTTCATTTATCTATAATATCAAAGAATTATGTGATACAAGATTGCTTTGTTAACTTATGATATTTTCATTATATATGCAAAATATAAAAGAAACATTAGTCGTCAAAATCACTATCAACATCATCATAAAAAAATTAATTCTATAATTTCAACATCACCTAAGATAGAGTAAGACAACAATAAATCCATATTTATATCACATATAATATAAATATAAATGTGATGTCCATGGATATAAATCAATATGTTGTAACGTAAAGATACTTGAATTTTGGGTTGATCGTATTTTAAAGGCTTTTTCCTTTTTATTGAAACCAAACATGTATAATAAGATAAGAATAAAGATAACATTTTCATAAAACTTACTAGAAAATTCAATTNTGATATAAATCAATATGTTGTAACGTAAAGATACTTGAATTTTGGGTTGATAGTATTTTAAAGGCTTTTTCCTTTTTCTTGAAACCAAACATGTATAATAAGATAAGAATAAAGATAACATTTTCATAAAAATTACTAGAAAATTCAATTCATGCTAAAGAAGATAATATATATTAGATCATGCCATTAGTTAAATGTGAGTTACTTTTGTCCAACAAAACATTTCCATTATATCATATATATAATAACAAACATAGGATAATGATATATAATAGGCAAGTGAATACAAGATTAGTTTTAAATAAATTTATTTATAGAATTAATGACCAAAGTTGAATCCCTTAAAAGATATAGAAGTTTATATTTCAAAGATATTAAATTATGATTACATGTTTAGACATATAATAAAATATCGTAAAAGATTATGATTAAGGCTTCTAACATTGTCATGTTTTAGTTGTGTTTAAGAAATTAGAATGATAAAATTGGTCATAAGAATTCATTTACTAAGATCTTAATGAGCTAAAAATTAATTCACACATAAAGCATGAAAAGACCCCTTTGATATGACAACATATAGAATGCTTTATTTATCCAAATCACTAATATATTTCAATATATGAACATGTAATTATTATATGCACATTCAATCACTCTACTATGATTATGAATGTAATTTTAAAAGCATGACGTGAATTATAAACTATATCATACACCACATATACAATTATGTTCAGTATCCGCAACACCTTATAGAATATTAAGTAATTACATTAGTTCAGAACGACATAGATCATGGAACTCTGAACAATATATTTATCAAATCATATCATAATTTGTTGATCTAATCATAATGATGAAACATGTATGATCAGATAATTGCAAGCATTGTTATATGATTGTTTATGGACCAAAATATTTGAAATAACATGATAAAATAATTATTATAGCTTCATAATGATCAAACATGCATAAATATAAAATTAATTTGACCAAAAAAAATTCCCGCACAAACACAAAAACACAATCTATTGTGCTGCTGGGTAGGATAAGTAGTATTATATCCCTGGAAGAATTCAAGTTTGCCTTCAGAGCCTATTAAATTTTCCCATTTACACATTCCCCCTATATACAAGCTAATGAATATAATTATTACATAAAGTCATTTAATATATAAGAAAATTCATATAGAGACTTCCATGAGGAATAATTTATAAGATATCTAGCCCTTCTTAAGTAATTTCAAGAATATGTCTCGATCGACGCCATCTCATATCTGATAGATATTTTTGAAATCGTAAGTTACATTTAAAATAATATTAATCTTGCTTTTTTACAAATTTATCATAATATGGGCAGAAAAGGACAATTATTTACTAGTTGCTAAATATAATAATTAATTGTGGCGTCATCTCGCATAGCCTTAATACTCTTTACAAGCCACAAGGATCACAACCTTAATGATGCAATTGAAGACCCAAAATGACTGCAACAAATGCCAAAGCAAGAAGATTAAGGAGAACCTGAGCCATCCCATCATCACTGATGACATATCCTTCGCTGATATATAGGTATATTTATATCAAAGGAAAATGATTAACAATTAGAAAAATTACTATATCGTCCTTATCTTCATAAGTAATGATATCATTTTCTTTTGTTGCGTTATTCTGTAGCCACAGCTTGTAAGCATTAATAGTCTCTAAGATTAAAAAAAAAAAAATGACAAAATGCACCAAAAAAAGGATTTTGACATATTTTTTTTTATAGACTGAGGAGGAGAAAGAGACAATGTGTGGAACCGGAAGCTTAATCCCATTGTATGACCGGGGCAGTTTAGAGCATGCTAAGAATAGCACGTGTTCAATTGGTTAAGCAAGTGAGTCAAATACGGTTAATTTTTTTGAGATCGATCTATAAACAAACCTAACATGAATATATTTTTGTTCGATTATATTCAGCTTGTTTTGGCTTGATTTAATAAAATAGTTAAATAAAAGCAATTATTATAATATTTTTATTTTTATTTTTATGTTGTATTTAAGTAGTCGAGTTAATTTCGAGTTGAGCAGGAGCTGAAAAAGACCAACGAACTTGAATTGAGCCAAAACGAAAAAGTTTGTTCACGAGTCATTTTGAACACAAGCTTATTACAAGACGCAAAAACACTTGAATGAACAAAAGATGAACAAAGGCCATGCTCGCCCATATTTTTCTCTATTACACCCTTTGGTATAAAGTTTTTATTTTTTTCAATATAGTCCAAGCCGAAATTTTAGAAGCTTTAATGCTCTGAAAGGTTGGTATGTTTTTTTCTCAATTTGTTTGCTCCTTTCTAACTAACCATGCCTAATATCAAAATACTGTTTATTAACATCCAGGTGTGATATGATATTCACAATAATACAGTGAAAGTTTATTATTTTATCTTTACATCATATCTTGCAAACAGAAATAAATAAACCTTAACATAGAAAATGCAATTTATAACTTCAAAAACCTATAAGAAGGGGGAAAATATATAAATCTTACCCAATTAATTGATAATATCACTATATAATTTAAAGATTATAATGATTTGCCATCTCTACCCCTGTCAGTGGAGCGGGGACTATAAGGTTTGAACTAGAGGTGTAAACGAGCCGAACACGAGAGAGCCCACGCTTAACTCGTGTTCGACTCGTTAATATCTCAAGCTCAAAAAGTGTGTTCGTGTTCGGCTCATTTGCTTAGCGAGCCGAACACGAGCCGTTCACAATCAAAGAGTCATTTTGACAACTCTAATCACGTAGTCATAAGATGTTAAGGATTGCAGCAAAATTTAAAACATAATTTGAATATGATTAAACAATTTTTATTATATTTTCTTCATTAATACTTTTAATTGCTTATAAATCTTCGTAGCATTTTAGTCAATTAGTTTTTTTAAAAATACGACTCATCAAAGATGAACGAACAAATATTGGATCGTGTTCGACTCGTTAACTTAGCGAACGAGCCGAACACGAGCTTCTTAATGAACCGAACACGAGCTGTTCGCGAACAACGAGCCGTTTTGACAGCCCTAGTTTGAACCATAAGAATTATATGCGACAATGGAGGTGAGCACTTTCCATTAAAATTCTAGCTCAAATGTATAAGAAATAGCTTATTGATTGATTTATTTAGGAAAATTCTAATCATTTTTAGTAAGAAAGTAAGGCACCTCATCAAAAATTTAAAATAGATCCTCCTTGATAATTTTACATACGTTTGGACATCTCATCGCCATAATGAACTTAAAATTAAGTGGTTAAGACTCACAATAAAATTATTTTAATGAGCTTCACTTTTGTACAACAAGTTTAAAAATTTTGTGGTACATTTGAATAGTAAAAAATAGCCTTCAGAGATTCAACTATGCATTTGAGTATTGTATTTAAGCCCAATTGGACTTTGCTCTAGTAGTTCTTTAAATCATTGGGTTCATCTTGATTTGTCCTATTTTCAAACATTAAAGTGTATAAATCCAAAAATATCTTGGGTTTCAAAAAATTGGCTTGTGGGATTACAACTCTAAGGAAATTTTAAAATGTGATAAGTCTTTAAATGTCAATATTGGTCTCCTCTTATAGTTTTTAATTAATTTTGTCTTTAACATACATTAAACATTAGCTAAGATAATAATTATTAAGAATTTCACTTGAAGTCATCTTTATAGACCCTATTGAGGCCCATGAGTAATAAAATTGACCCTATTATGTTGAAAGTTGTTTATGATATTGTCCTAATTTTCTCAAGAAGTCTATTTCAGCTAAAAAAATTCAAATAATCTTGATCTTCCACATATAGACCAGAGCCACTGACTATTGGTAATGGTGTACATGACACATTAACAAATTAACAAGAATCTCTCTTCTCTATCCTCAACTTCATTTTATAATTCTTTTATTGGGTGTTTATAAGATGTCTTAATTTTTATTCTATAAAGAGAATGAGGTTCATCATCTTTGCTTTGAAGCTCTAAACTTCTTCAAAATATGAGACTTAATTGCACAAATTTAAATTGAAAATTATGATATTTCTTTTGTATTAGATGTCAAAAGAGAAGTGTTTGTCTAATGCAATAGTAGTAAGAGTGTAGGAAGGTGATGTTGATAGGTAACAATGAACGGTGATGAATATTTAAGTTAATCAATACCAATTGCAAGCACTAATATTATAAGATGAGTATGATTGTGCAGTGACAATATTGTTGATGTGGGATGATGGATGCCATTATTATTTGATGGCAGGCATGAAAGAACAAATAATAATTGTTGTCAGATTCAATCAACGATACCCAATGACATATGAGCGATATAGATCTTTGAATATTGAGATATGACGAGTTGGTGTTTATATGGTAAGTAAAGAANCCAATGATACCCTATGACATATGAGCGATATAGATCTTTGAATATTGAGATATGACGAGTTGGTGTTTATATGGTAAGTAAAGAATGATTTTGTTCATCACGACCACTCATCTTCGATGGTAGACGCTAGTGTTTGATTTTGTTGAAAGTTGGTTGATGTAGTTGTCCTCCCACCTGAGAAGAAGATTTGGTAACCAATAATGTTGAACGATAAGTCTAGATAGGCAAGTCCCCAAAATAGGAGGTTCGAGTTCCAAACAATAGTTAAGCTCTCATATTTTTCAAGTACAAAAATTCTCCCCACTAAAAATGGTCCCCAAAATGTATAGGAATTTATTTTATTTATAGATTACTACAGGGGTATTCCTATTACTCCNATGTAGTTGTCCTCCCACCTGAGAAGAAGATTTGGTAACCAATAATGTTGAAGGATAAGTCTAGATAGGCAAGTCCCCAAAATAAACGTTGGAGTTCCAAACAATAGTTAAGCTCTGATATTTTTCAAGTACAAAAATTCTTCCCACTAAAAATGGTCCCCAAAATGTATAGGAATTTATTTTATTTATAGATTACTATAGGGGTATTCCTATTACTCAAAAAATTTAGAGACTTCATTGAATTAATTGAATAGTTCGCTCTTGATCATGTACTTTTGGCATCTCCCTCTCTTGTTGAATACAAAAATATAATAATTTTGAAATAATTAAAGTTATCTTGTTGAAGTGTAATATATTTTTTTTCTTCTACGCATGCAAAATCTAATTTGTCCACCATATATTTTTGAAATGTTTTTAATTATAATTTATGTTTATTATTATTATTATTATTATTATTATTATTATTATTATTATTATTATTATTATTTGAGTAATATGAGCACTCAAACTCAGAACCCTTGAGATTTTCACTTTATTTTCATACAAAATGCAACAAGTTCAAGCACTTTTTAAGTTTTTAAATTTGATCCTTCAATTTGAATTCACTTATAGCAATTCTTAGTATATTATTAATTTTGCCTCATTAAGGTGCATTTTCTAAATAATAAATTTTTTTTTGAGAAATAGGATTAAGATCATCTCACATTAAATTATTTAAAACTTAACTTTAATATTAAAATTCTTTGATATTTTAATATTACATCAAAACTTGTGCCACATCATATAATTTTTTTCCATGGTGTTCATATATATGTCACATAAATTCCTATTTAGCTACCTATTTAGCATCTAAAGTATGAATTTTACTGTTATAATATTTTACCTAAGCATATTAGCATGAAAAAATGTATTTCACTTTTCAAAAGTAACTAATAATTGTATTATGTTGTGATATAAAATGAAACTTAAAAATATAAAAATCAAAATTTTGGTGTTGCATGTAAATATATTTGAGTTGTGTCATATGTATGTAAATGCCCCTACTCATTATAATAAATTTCAGTTATTCAATTATATATTTAAAAAAAGATTTCATCCAATTTTAATAAATCCAACTTTTGAATTTAATTAGGTTTTTTTTAAAAAAAAATTGAGTGAATAAATATATCATATTGATTTAAAAAATAAAATAAAATTTAATTCAAATTAGAGTTCCAAGTGGTAGGTATACCTAATGAAGGNAAGCCTATTAATTTTTTCCATTTACACATTCCCCCTATTTACAAGCTAATGAATATAATTATTACATAAAGTCATTTAATATATAAGAAAATTCATATAGAGACTTCCATGAGGAATAATTTATAAGATATCCAGCCCTTCTTAAGTAATTTCAAGAATATGTCTCGATCCACGCCATCTCATATCTGATAGATATTTTAGAAATCGTAAGTTACATTTAAAATAATATTAATCTTGCTTTTTACATTTTTATCATAATATGGGCAGAAAAAGACAATTATTTACTAGTTGCTAAATATAATAATTAATTGTGGCGTCATCTCGCATAGCCTTAATACTCTTTANCAGAAATCGTAAGTTACATTTAAAATAATATTAATCTTGCTTTTTACATATTTATCATAATATGGGCAGAAAAAGACAATCATTTACTAGTTGCTAAATATAATAATTAATTGTGGCGTCATCTCGCATAGCCTTAATACTCTTTACAAGCCACAAGGCTCACAACCTTAATGATGCAATTGAAGACCCAAAATGACAGCAACAAATGCCAAAGCAAGAAGATTAAGGAGAACCTAAGCCATCCCATCATCACTGCTGACATATCCTTCGCTGATATATTTATATCAAAGGAAAATGATTAACATTTAGAAAAANTGACCCAAAATGACAGCAACAAATGCCAAAGCAAGAAGATTAAGGAGAACCTAAGCCACCCCATCATCACTGCTGACATATCCTTCGCTGATATATTTATATCAAAGGAAAATGATTAACATTTAGAAAAATTACTATATCGTCCTTATCTTCATAAGTAATGATATCATTTTCTTTTGTTGCGTTATTCAGTAGGCCACAGCTTATCAGCATTAATAGTCTCTAAGATAAAAAAAAATGACAAATTGCACCAAAAAAAGGATTTTGACATATTTTTATTATACACTGAGGAGGAGAAAGAGACAATGTGTGGAACCGGAAGCTTAATCCCTTTGTATGACCGAGGCAGTTTAAAAATTTATTGTTCGTGAGCATGCTAAAAATAGCACGTGTTCAATTGGTTAAGCAAATGAGTCAAATATGATCAAATTTTTTGAGATCGATCTATAAACGAACCTAACATGAATATATTTTTGTTCGATTATATTCAGATTGTTTTGGGTTGATTTAATAAAATAGTTAAATAAAAGCAATTATTATAATATTTTTAATTTTATTTTTATGTTGTATTTAAGATAGTCGAGTTAATTTTGAGCTGAGCAGGAGTTGAAAAAGACCAATGANTGACAAATTGCACCAAAAAAAAGGATTTTGACATATTTTTTTTATACACTGAGGAGGAGAAAGAGACAATGTGTGGAACCGGAAGCTTAATCCCATTGTATGACCGAGGCAGTTTAAAAATTTATCGTTCGTGAGCATGCTAAAAATAGCACGTGTTCAATTGGTTAAGCAAATGAGTCAAATATGATCAAATTTTTTGAGATCGATCTATAAACGAACCTAACATGAATATATTTTTGTTCAATTATATTCAGATTGTTTTGGGTTGATTTAATTAAGTAGTTAAATAAAAACAATTATTATAATATTTTTATTTTTATTTTTATGTTGTATTTAAGATAGTCGAGTTAATTTTGAGCTGAGCAGGAGTTGAAAAAGACCAATGAACTTGAATTGAGCCAAAACGAAAAATTTTATTCACGAGTCATTTTGGACACAAGCTTATTACAAGACGAAAAAATACTTGAATGAAAAAATGATGAACAAACACCATGCTCGCCCATATTTTCCTCCNTAGCCAAAACGAAAAATTTTATTCACGAGTCATTTTGGACACAAGATTATTACAAGACGAAAAAATACTTGAATGAAAAAATGATGAACAAACACCATGCTCGCCCATATTTTCCTCCATTACACCCTTTGGTATAAAGTTTTTATTTTTTCAATATAGTCCAAGCCGAAATTTTAGAAGCTTTAATGCTCTAAAAGGTTGGTATGTTTTTTCTCAATTTGTTTGCTCCTTTCTAACTAACCATGCAATTGACAGCCAGGTGTGATAGGATATTCACAATAATATAGTGAAAGTTTATTATTTTATCATTACATCATATCTTGCAAAAAGAAATAAACAAACCTTAACATAGAAAATGCAATTTATAACTTCAAAAACCTATAAGAAGGGGGGAAATATATGAATCTTACCCAATTAATTGATAATATCACTATATAATTTAAAGATTATAATGATTTGCCATCTCCACCCCTGNCGTTTATTATTTTATCTTTACATCATACCTTGCGAACAGAAATAAATAAACCTTAACATAGAAAATGCAATTTATAACTTCAAAAACCTATAAGAAGGGGGAAAATATATGAATCTCACCCAATTAATTGATAATAACACTATATAATTTAAAGATTATAATGATTTGCCATCTCTACCCCTGTCAATGGAGCGGGGACTATAAGGTTTGAACCATAAGAGTTATATGCGACAATGGAGGTGAATACTTTCCATTAAAATTNCACCCCTGTCAATTGAGCGGGGACTATAAGGTTTGAACCATAAGAGTTATATGCGACAATGGAGGTGAATACTTTCCATTAAAATTCTAGCTCAAATGTATAAGAAATAGCTTATTGATTGATTTATTTAGGAAAATTTAAAATAGATCCTCCTTGATAATTTTAGATACGTTTGGACATCTCATCGCCATAATGAACTTAACATTAAGTGGTCAAGACTTCGAATAAAATTATTTTAATGAGCTTCTCTTTTGTACAACAAGTTTAAAGATTTTGTGGTACATTTGAATGGTAAAAAATAGCCTTCAGAGATTCAACCATGCATTTGAGTATTGTATTTAAGCTCAATTGGACTTTGCTCCAGTAGTTCTTTAAATCATTGGGTTCATCTTGATTTGTCNAGTAAAAAATAGCCTTCAGAGATTAAACTATGCATTTTAGTATTGTATTTAAGCTCAATTGGACTTTGCTCCAGTAGTTCTTTAAATCATTGGGTTCATCTTGATTTGTCCTATTTTCAAACATTAAAGTTTATAAATCCAAAATTATCTTGGGTTTCAAAAAATTGGCTTGTGGAATTACAACTCTAAGGAAAATTTAAAATGTGATAAATCTTTAAATGTCAATATTGGTCTCCTCTTATAGTTTTTAACTAATTTTGTCTTCAACATACATTAAACATTAGTTAAGACAAAAATTGTTAAGAATTTCACTTAAAGTCATTTTTATAGACTCTATTGAGGCCCATGAGTGATAAAATTGACCCTATTATGTTGAAAGTTGTTTATGATATTGTCCTAATTTTCTCAAGAAGTCTATTTCAACTAAAAATAAACCAAATAATTTTGATCTTCCACAGATAGGCCAGAGCCACTGACTATTGGTAATGGTGTACANTAAACCAAATAATTTTGATCTTCCACAGATAGGCCAGAGCCACTGACTATTGGTAATGGTGTACATGGCACATTAACAAATTAACATGAATCTCTATTCTCTATCCTCAACTTCTTTTTATAATTCTTTTATTGGGTGTTTATAAGATGTCTTAATTTTTATTCTATAAAGAGAATGAGGTTCATCATTTTTGCTTTGAAGCTCTAAACTTCTTCAAAATGAGACTTAATTGCACAAATTTAAATTGAAAATTATGATATTTCTTTTGTATCTGATGTCGAAAGAGAAGTGTTTGTCTCATGCAATAGTAGTAAGAGTGCAGGAGGTGATGTTGATAGGTAACAATGAATGGTGATGAATATTTAAGTCAATCAATACCAATTGCGAGCACTAATATTACAAGATGAGTGTGATTGTATAGTGACAATATTGTTGATGTGANAAAAGAGAAGTGTTTGTCTCATGCAATAGTAGTAAGAGTGCAGGAGGTGACGTTGATAGGTAACAATGAATGGTGATGAATATTTAAGTTAATCAATACCAATTGCGAGCACTAATATTACAAGATGAGTGTGATTGTATAGTGACAATATTGTTGATGTGAGATGATGGATGTCAATATTATTTGATGCAGGCATGAAAGAACAAATAATAATTGTTGTCATATTCAATCAATGATACCCTATGACATATGAGCGATATAGATCTTTGAATATGGAGATATGACGAGTTGGTGTTTATATGGTAAGTAAAGAATGATTTTGTTCATCACGACCACTCATCTTCGATGATAGACGCTAGTGTTTGATTTTGTTGAAAGTTGGTTGTTGTAGTTGTCCTCCCACCTGAGAAGAAGATTTGGTAACCAATAATGTTGAACGATAAGTCTAGATAGGCAAGTCCCCAAAATAGGAGGTTGGAGTTCCAAACAATAGTTAAGCTCTCATATTTTTCAAGTACAAAAATTCTCCCCATTAAAAATGGTCCCCAAAATGTATAGGAATTTATTTTATTTATAGATTACTACAGGGGTATTCCTATTACTCCAAAAATTTAGAGACTTCATTGAATTTATTGAATAGTTCGCTCTTGATCTTGTACTTTTGGCATCTCCCTCTCTTGTCGAACACAAAAACATAATAATTTTGAAATAATTAAAGTTATCTTGTTGAGATGTAATATTTTTTTTTTCCTTCTATGCATGCAAAATCTAATTTGTCCACCATATATTTTTGAAAAGTTTTTAATTATAATTTTTGTTTATTATTATTATTATTATTATTATTTGAGTAAGATGAGCACTCAAACTTAGGCCCTTGAGATTTTCACTTTATTTTCATACAATATGCAACAAGTTCAAGCACTTTAAGTTTTTAAATTTGATCCTTCAATTTGAATTCACTTATAGCAATTCTTAGTATATTATTAATTTTGCCTCATTAAGGTGCATTTTCTAAATAATAAATTTTCTGAGAAATAGGATTTAGATCATCTCACATTAAATTTTTTAAAATTTCTAACTTTAATATTAAAATTCTAATATTACATCAAAACTTGTGCCACATCATATAATTTTTTCCATGGTGTTCATATATATGTCACATAAATTNCAGATCATCTCACATTAAATTTTTTAAAACTTCTAACTTTAATATTAAAATTCTTTGATATTTTAATATTACATCAAAACTTGTGCCACATCATATAATTTTTTCCATGGTGTTCATATATATGTCACATAAATTCCTATTTAGCTACCTATTTAGCATCTAAAGTATGAATTTTACTGCTATAATATTTTACCTAAGCATTTTTGCATGAAAACATGTATTTCACTTTTCAAAAGTAGCTAATAATTGTATTATGTTGTGATATAAAATGAAACTTATAAATATTAAAATCAAAATTATGGTGTTGCATGTAAATATATTTGAGTTGTCATATGTATGTAAATGCCCCTACTTATTATAATAAATTTCAGNTAAATATTAAAATCAAAATTTTGGTGTTGCATGTAAATATATTTGAGTTGTCATATGTATGTAAATGCCCCTACTTATTATAATAAATTTCAGTTATTCAATTATATATTAAAAGAAAATTTCAACCAATTTTAATAAATCCAACTTTTGAATTTAATTAGGTTTTTTTAAAAAGAATTTGCGTGAATAAATATATAATATTGATTTAAAAAATAAAATAAAATTTAATTCAAATTAGAGTTCTAAGTGTTAGGTATACCTAATGAAGGGAAAAAGGGATCAAGAGTCATTGTCAGGGCTAATTGGGGTTGAGGGTGGAAATTTCTATGTTCCACCATGACTTGAAAATGTGGAGGCTTTTATATTAAATATTAAATAATTTACATTTGAATTTGAAGAAAAATAGTCGATATTATTTTTATTTAAAATTTAAAAAAAAAATTGTAAAAGTAATCTTAGTTTAATTGAGCTATTTTCCAGGTCAACTTTAGTTAAATGTAACCCAAAAATTTGTGACAGATATTGACTAAANCTGTGGAGGCTTTTATATTAAATATTAAATAATGTACATTTGAATTTGAAAAAAATAGTCGATATTATTTGTAATTAAAATTTTAAAAAAATTGTAAAAGCAATCTTAATTTAATTGAGCTATTTTCCAGGTCAACTTTAGTTAAATGTAACCCAAAAATTTGTGACAGATATTGACTAAGGAAAATTTATGTAATGATTGTTTGGTAGTTGTTGTTGACACTAGGCTTGAGACAGCACGTGCTAATATATTGTATTTTCTTAATCCACCGTTTAAGTTCGATGATTAAATAGAAGGTTGATATAATAATTTTTAATTTTTAATTGGGTCTTATTTGAATTTTATCGCAATCTGTTTTTCTGTGAGGCGAAACAGCCAAGAAGAAATACGGCTGAAAATTTCTCTCTGAAATTATATATATATATATATATATATATATATATATATATATATATATATATATATATTACAGAAGCNTATCCACAGACAGCACGTGCTAATATATTGTATTTTCTTAATCCACCGTTTAAGTTCGATGATTAAATAGAAGGTTGATNCGTATTTTCTTAATCCACCGTTTAAGCTCGATGATTAAATAGAAGGTTGATATAATAATTTTTAATTTTTACTTGGGTCTTATTTGAATTTTATCGCAATCTATTTTCTGTGAGGCGAAACAGCCAACAAGAAATACGATTGTTCGGCTGAAAATTTCTCTCAAATATATATATATATATATATATATATATATATATATATATATATATATATATATATATATATATA
>JXCR01138241.1:26642-49367 GCA_002079205.1 Phalaenopsis hybrid cultivar
CCGCCGCCGGACATCTGTCGTCCCACTCCACCTTCGTCAAACCACCACCATCAAGCTACATCACTAACGAGCTATCATTGTTGGACCACCAGTGTTTTTCGCCATCGTAAAGCTCTGCCACCACCAAACCTTTATTGTCCAACTCCACCACCACCGAACATCTGTGTCTGGTTGTCGCTACCAGACAGCCGCTGGTTGACCTCCACCACCACTATCGGCGGCGGCACCACTGTCTTCGAGTTAATGCTACCAAAGGCACTAGAATCAAATTTCCTGGAACATGACTTTGACAGTCGACTTTTCTTTGTGGTGGTTGGTCGCTGTCACCTCCTCAGTGTTTTCGATCACTTCCCTAGAGAAAGTCACATCCCACTTACGTAATATTACTTTATGATATTCAAAGGCAAGCAAACTATTGTAACTTGCACCAAAGGAGTTGAGTCACTTCAAGTGGGGTAACACCGTAGTTTTTTCTTTTTCAGGATTTCTACGTAAGAGTTGACCTTGTCTTTTTTTGTCAATTCCTCTTTACATATGTATGTGTTGAATCTTCGTGCAAATTTAAAATATTAATATATTATTTCACAGGTACAAATTTAGTAGCACACACGTTGTAAAATGTTGTGACGAGAAATTTGGTTAGAAATGTGTGTTGCACTCATACAATATAAAAATGTATGAATTATTAAAAAAAAATTATAACTTTAAAAAATACATGAATTTATGCATTAAAAATATAATACAAATATTTAATATATTATACTCTCATCTTATTGAGAAAAACACTTCCATACGTCGTATTTTGACACTACAAATATATAGTCTAATTAAAATAATTTTGTCAAAAATAAAATTTAATTAAATAATTTGTATTATGATTCTAAACTAAATTTAAACTATGCCTACATATAATACACATACACATATACATGTCCATATGGATCCCTTATTTAGTGTTGCTGGCAAATGAAATATATTGCACCGAATAAAANCGTGATAGAAGTAAAACGAAATTTTTGCTCCATGCCATATTAAAACAATTTATGTAAAGGTATAAATAATAATAAATTAGATGTATATATATCTATTTATTTTTTTGCAAATGATAATTTCTTATTAGGGTTTGTTGGGGGAAGCTGCAACTTAATTATAAGCTAATGCGCTTAATATGTTGTGGATAAGCTGACTGTTTATTTGTGGATAGATCTTGTTCTACTTTGAAATAATTATTTTATGATTGTTTTTAACAAAATCTCTACTACTTTAAAGACATTATGATGAGCACCACACTTCTTTAAAGAGCATTTACTTACATACCACTCAATTCTTAATTTTCATATTTAAATAATTTTCACGCATATTTTTAGTATCACATCAAAAATATCATTGCCACTAACTTTTAAAATTTATTATACTTTTTCATGTATTATTTTATGGCACCAAATTATTATAAATGTAAATATCAAACTTTAGGTGCTAAATATGTTAAAAAAAAAAAAAGGAATCGTGTGGTATGTATGTAAATTTCACTTTATTAACCCCCTTTATTAAAACAATAGAAAATTAGAGTTGATGTCTGATGAAAGTTGGTAGTTTGGCACTTATCATCCCACTAAAACAATTTTTTTTTAATTCTATACTTTCTTAATTTCTGAAACATAATTAATGGGATAAAAGTGATCTATGGCGATTGGATAAAGTTCAAAAGCCTTATATTATTGAAGAGTATTATTAGATCCCAACGTATTTGTGGACTCACACCTAAACCAAAGAGTTGTGAAGGAAGAAAAATCACTATTATTTTGGAAAGAAAGGAATGAGAAAACGATCCCAAATACATGACTTCTTTCTCTTTTTATGAATGATTATCTCATATAATACAAAATAGTAATCATTAAGCATCCTAAGGATTTCTAATTTAATCTTTATTATGTTATTATAGCTTTGACATTTTAATTAATATTTTTCTTGATTGTGTTTTCTCTTGTCATATATTTTTCATAAAGTTTCGTCAAGTCACATCTTTATTGGCCTACTCATCCGCAGAGCAATTTTGATTCAGAGCGAATTATCTTTTCGACTGAGCTGGTCTCTTAAACAATGAGGCAGATTAAGGTCCTTTGACCAATGGGTGAGTTACATCGACCAAGCTTCTTGATTGCAGGCTGATTGTGGTAGATGGACTGACAAGTCATACTCGATTTCTAGTGTTTAGATATTCGTCTTTGTCATCTCCTCAGCTCATCAGGACAGTTGGGCTAATGAATTTGCTGACTCGCTTTGATGCACTATTCAACGACCTTTGGCTTGACGAAACAAAACTATTTTTATTATTTGGTCTAATGATAGTATTTTTTAAGTGGAAAAAAAAAATGGAAAGAAATGCCACGATAAGTGAATAAAAGGGACTTTTTATGGCCAAATGCTACGTCTCAGCTTAAAGGATGGTTTGTCACCTACCATAATATCATGTCATATTAAAAAGGTAGGGAGACTCCTTGTCATTTCATGCAAGATATGTAATAAAGTTTGTTGGCTTTCATGCACTCAATAAAGATATTCAAAGGATTTGCAAGGGGATTTGGTGCTCAGAGTTTTCAAATATCATATTTTTAATTAAAGAGGAGAAATATGTTTTGAGCTTTTATTTTTATCATAGTTAAATAACCAAAGAGAAATCATTAATCGCGAAATATATAGTAATCCTGATATTCACTTCTTTTGATAAATTAACAAAAATTAGCATAAAATAATACTTCTCCTGTTGAGCTCCACCACAATCAAATCATTATTGAGCTCCGCCATAGTTGAACCATTGTCTTCGATACAACTCCACCATCATCGCACCGCCGTGAGACATTTGTCGTCCCACTCCACCTTTGTCAAACCACCACCATCAAGCTACATCACTGATGAGCTACCATTGTTGGACCACCAGTGTTTTTTGCCGTCGTAAAGCTCCACCACCACCATACCTTTGTTGTCCAACTCCACCACCACCGGACACCTGTGTCCGGTTGTCGCTGTCAGACCGCCGCTGGTTGACCTCCACCACCACTGTCGTCGGCGGCACCACTGTCTTCGAGTTAACGCTACCAAAGGCACTAGCATCAAATTTCCTGGAACATGACTTTTACAGTCGACTTTTCTTTGTGGTGGCTGGTTGCTGCCACCTCCTCCGTGTTTTCCATCACTTCGCTAGAGAAATTTACATCTCAATTGTGTAATGTTACTTTCTGATATTCAAAGGCAAGCAAACTATTGTAACTTGCACCAAAGGAGTTGAATCAGATCAAGTGGGATAAACACCATGGTTTTTTTCTCTTTCAGGATTTCTACGTAAGAACTGACATTGTCTTTTCTGTCAATTTCTCTTTACATATGCATGTGTTGAATCTTCGTGCAAAGTTAAAATATTAATATATTATTCCACAACTACAAATTTAGTAGCACACACGTTGTAAAACGTTGTGATGAAAAATTTGGTTAGAAATGTGTGTTGCACTCATACAATATATAAATGTATGAATTATTAAAAAATATATATAACTTTAAAAATACATGAATTTTTGCATTAAAAATATAATACAAATATTTAATATATTATACTCTCATCTTATTGAGAAAAACACTTCCATACGTCGTATTTTGACACTACAAATATATAGTCTAATTAAAATAATTTTGTCAAAAATAAAATTTAATTATGATTCTAAACTAAATATAAACTATGCATACATATAATACCCACACACATATACATGTCCATATGGATCCCTTATTTAGTGTTGCTGGCAAATGAAATATATTGCACCAAATAAAANTAATACAAAATAGTAATCATTAGGCATCCTAAGGATTTCTAATTTAATCTTTATTATATTATTATAGCTTTGACATTTTAATTAATATTTTTCTTGATTGTGTTTTCTCTTGTCATATATTCTTCATAAANCAATACAGAATAGTAATCATTAGGCATCCTAAGGAATTCTAATTTAATCTTTATTATGTTATTATAGCTTTGACATTTTAATTAATATTTTTCTTGATTGTGTTTTCTCTTGTCATATATTCTTCATAAAGCTTCGTCAAGTCACATCTTTGTTGGCCTACTCATCCGCAGAGCAATTTTGCTTTATTGCAAATTATCTTTTTCGACTGAGTTGGTCTCTTAAACAATGAGGCGGATTAAGGTCCTTTAACCAATGGGTGAGTTACATCAACCAAGCTTCTTGATTGTAGGCTGATTGTGGTAGATGGACTGACAACTCATACTCGATTACTAGTGTTTAGCTATTCGTGTTTGTCAACTCGTCAACTCATCAGAACAGTTGGGCTAATGAATTTGATGGCTTGCTTTGATGCACTATTCAACGACCTTTGGCTTGACGACAGTCAACCATATAATTATAAACAAAACTATTTTTATTATTTGGTCTAATGATAGTATTTTTTAAGTGGAAAAAAAGAAAATGAAAAGAAATGCCACAATAAGTGAATAAAAGGGACTTTGTATGGCCAAATGCTACGTCTCAGCTTAAAGGATGGTTTGTCACCTACCATAATATCATGTCATATTAAAAAGNGAAGGGACTTTTTATGGCCAAATGCTACGTCTCAGCTTAAGGATGGGTTGTCACCTACCATAATATCATGTCATATTAAAAAGGAAGGGAGACTCCTTGTCATTTCGTGCAAGATATGTAATAAAGTTTGTTGGCTTTCAAGCACTCAATAAAGATATTCAAAGGATTTGCAAGGGGATTTGGGGCTCAGAGTTTTCAAATATCATATTTTTAATTAGAGAGGAGAAATATGTTTTGAGCTTTTATTTTTATCATAGTTAAATAATCAAAGAGAAATCATTAACCGCGAAATATATAGTAATCCTGATATTCACTTCTTTTGATAAATTAACAAAAATTAGCATAAAATAATACTTCCGCTGTCGAGGTCCATCACAATCAAATCATTATTGAGCTCCGCCATAGTTGAACCATTGTCTTCGATATAACTCCACCATCATCGCACCGCCGTCGTTTAGCTCCACCGCCGCCGGACATCTGTCGTCCCACTCCACCTTCGTCAAACCACCACCATCAAGCTACATCACTAACGAGCTATCATTGTTGGACCACCAGTGTTTTTCGCCATCGTAAAGCTCTGCCACCACCAAACCTTTATTGTCCAACTCCACCACCACCGAACATCTGTGTCTGGTTGTCGCTACCAGACAGCCGCTGGTTGACCTCCACCACCANAATTTGGGGCTCAGAGTTTTCAAATATCATATTTTTTAATTAAAGAGGAGTTTTGAGCTTTTATTTTTGTCATAGTTAAATAACCAAAGAGAAATCATTAACCGCGAAATATATAGTAATCCTGATATCCACTTCTTTTGATAAATTAACAAAAATTAGCATAAAATAATACTTCCGCTGTCGAGCTCCACCATAATCAAATCATTATTGAGCTCCGCCATAGTTGAACCATTGTCTTTGATACAACTCTACCATCGTCGCGCCGTCGTCGTCGAGCTCCACCGCCGTCAGACATCTGTCGTCCCACTCCACCTTCGTCAAATCACCACCATCAAGCTTCGATACAACTCCACCACCATCAAGCTCCACCGCCACCAGACCTTTGTTGTCCAACTCCACCACCACCGGACACATGTGTCGGGTTGTCACTGCCAGACTACCGCTGGTTGACCTCCACCACCACTGCCGTCAGCGGCACCACTGTCTTCGAGTTAACGCTACCAAAGGCACTAGCATCAAATTTCCTTGAACATGACTTTTACAGTCGACTTTTCTTTGTGACTGGAGAAAGTCACATCCCACTTATGTAATATTACTTTCTGATATTCAAATGCAAGCAAACTAATGTAACTTGCACCAAAGGAGTTGAATCACTTCAAGTGGGTACATTATATAAATGTATGAATTATTAAAAAAAATTATAACTTTAAAAAATACATGATTTTTTGCATTAAAAATATAATACAAATATTTAATATATTATACTCTCATCTTATTGAGAAAAACACTTCCATACGTCGTATTTTGACACTACAAATATATAGTCTAATTAAAATAATTTTGTCAAAAATAAAATTTAATTAAATAATTTGTATTATGATTCTAAACTAAATATAAACTATGCCTACATATAATACACATACACATATACGTGTCCATATAAATCCCTTATTTAGTGTTGCTGGCAAATGAAATATATTGCACCAAATAAAATTTTATTTCGACCTCAATTAATGGATTTATAGTATAATTAAGTCACAAAACGTATGGGAATGATTTTGTTAACTTTGTTAAAATAAATCAAAAGAGCAGAATCCTCTAAACTGAAACTGAAAATTAGTTCCGAATTACTTTTCATAATACAAACAATTCAATTCATATCGCACATAAAACCAACTGAGGAGTCCATCTTATCGCAAGGCGATGGCCATCTTTTTTAGCACTATATATATATATATATATATATATATATATATATATATATATATATATATATATATNTCTGTGAAGAGTGCAAAAATAAAATTTGCATTATGGAATCAGACTGCAAATTTGGCGGAAATGAAAGGAACATTGTTCATCACATGGGCATGATGTGAAGCCCTTCAAATCCGCAATCAATGAAAGGGACTTCAATCCTGGCGGTGGAAATGGGCCACCCCACATCATCTCACCACATAATTAAATCATATATATAGATGATTTTATTAAAGTTAATATTAATATTAGATTAAATTTTGTTATCGAGTTTGTTAAGCAAAAAACTTATTTTAAGCTATAATTATGTATATGAAAATTAAGTAAGAAAGATAGTGTGCTTGAAATTATAGCAAATTGGTGAAAAATTTAAGGAGCATTTAAATACATACCATAATACTCTTATATATTAATACATGTAATAAGTAAATAATTCCATCAAAAATATCATCTTTGCTATATTTTCAAATGCGAAATACATAGATTTGCAACACCATGATGCTATAAATGTAAATATCAAATTTTGGTTGTTAGATACTTAAATACATAAAAATTGTGTCATATGCATCTAAATTTCCAAAAAAAAAAAAAGAAGAAAAAAAAAAAGAAAGTGCGATGTTGGCTTTTAAGAGTTTTAGATTCTGGGTGAAGTAGGCATGCTTTATCCAAGGAGAAAATGTTACATTTGGTTGTCACTAGGTGAGAAAAACTAATGAAAGATTAGTACGTCATTGTGTATTAAAACTTGTTCAAAAATAATTAATTATTCGCACGTATAGACATCACACAAAANGTTCTGGGTGAAGTAGGCATGGTTTATCCAAGGAGAAAATGTTACATTTGGTTGTCACTAGGTGAGAAAAACTAATGAAAGTTTAGTACGTCATTGTGTATTAAAACTTGTTCAAAAATAATTAATTATTCGCACGTATAGACATCACACAAAATGTTTCCTTGTATCCAAGGCTAGCTACGAATTTGCCTTTAGGTAAGGAGAAATTATTGCATCCGGATAGCTTAGGTACGATTGGTGGTATTCTTGATAGCTTTTATGGTATTATACCACAAATACATCATTAATACCACCAATGTTGTGGTATGTTCAAATAAAACAGAACGATTGACGACGATGAAGCGAAAAATAGAATGAAAAAATTTACATCAGAAAACAGTAACCAAGCGGAACACACAGATTTACGTAGTTAGACAAATTGCTGACGTCCACGGAGTTGCAGATGATTTTACTAGTTGAGAAATATTCACCAATCGATCGTCTAGACTTACAAATGGGATCTCTCACATTGTTGCTCTCTCTTCTTTTCTCTCTATGCAAAGATACATCGAAGAAAATAAATAAAACTAATTTCTCTTCTGTCATAAGCCATTAAGAAGAATTCAAACCAGAACAATCTTCTTCTTCTTCTTTCTTTTTACTTTTACCGCAACGAACTACTGTTTGCACTTCCCTTCATCTATTCGGAGGAAGCCCAAAGAAAAACACAAAAAAAGGCTGTGCATAAATTGAAGGAGAGTCATGTGATACATTTCATCTTCTTCCTTCTGCCGCGAGCCAACGTCTGCCGAAGAAGAAGCATTGGCGAGCTCACTCGAATCACATGCACCTCACGGAACTGCTGTATGTTCGCGACTTATAACGAGCGAAAGGAATGCTTCGCTTCGCGAAACAGAGAAAGCGAGAATGGAGTAGGCGGAAACAGCCGCTCTTGACAGAGGAAGAGGCGAGAGGGTCGCGATGTTTCGCGATCGGGAGCGAGAGGCGGGAGCCCAATACTACCAAAAACTTACCATCTCCAGGCGCATGTCACCTCCCAAAAGAGCTCTTAAGGGTTGTGGGCAGCCCAAGACTTAAATACTGTTTTTCGGCTCTACACCTAGTCGATGTACGACTTTTTATCCGTGACATTCTCCTCCACCCAATCACGTGACGCCCTCGTCACGGATTGGCACTACCGAGGATCCCACTGGACCATGGAGAGCACACACCTAGCAAACAGTAATGTTTTGATACCACTTGTCACCTCCCAAAAGAGCTCTTAAGGGTGGTGGGCAGCCCAGAACTTAAATAATATTTTTCGTCCCTACACCTAGCCGATGTGAAACTTCTTGTCCAGGACATACAGCACATGCAGATATAATAAATTCTCTTTGTTAAGGGATATGAGAGCGACTTCAAGCCGTAAAGGCAAGCTCTATTTTCACTTTTTATTCCTTTGACAACAAGTTTATTTTTTGAAGTTAAGAGAAAAAAAGTCATAAGTATTANAATAAAATAGAACGATTGACGACGATGAAGCGAAAAATAAAATGAGAAAATTTACACCCGAAAGCAGTAACCAAGCGGAACACACAGATTTACGTTGTTCGACAAATTGTTTACGTCAACGGAGTTGCAAAAGATTTTACTAGTTGAGGAACATACACAAATCGATCGTCTCGACTTACAAGTAGGGTCTCTCACATTGTTGCTCTCTCTTCTTTTCTCTCTACGCAGAGATATACCGAAGAAGATAAATAAAATCAATTTCTCTTCTGTCATAAGTCATTAAGAAGAATTCAAATAAGAACATTTTTCTTCTTCTTCTTTCTTCTTACTTTTACCGCAAGGAACTACTGTTTGCACTTCCCTTCATCTATCCCGAAGAAGCCCAAAGAAGAACACAAAAAAGGTCGTGCATAAATTGAAGGAGAGTCGTGTGATACATTTCTTCTTCTTCCTTCTGTCGCGAGCCAACGTCCGCCGAAGAAGAAGCCTTGGCGAGCTCACTCGAACCACATGCACCTCGCGGAACTGCTGTCTGTTCGCGACTTGTAACGAGCGAAAGGAATGCTTCGCTTTGCGAAACAGAGAAGGCGAGAACGGACGTAGGTGGGAACAGCCGCTCTCGACAGAGGAAGAGGCGAGAGCAGGTGCTAGGGTCGCGATGTTTCGCGATCGAGAGTGGGAGGCGGGAGCCCAATACTGCCAAAAACTCACCATCTCCAGACACATGCCATCTCTCAAAAGAGCTCTTAAGAGTGGTGGACAGCCCAGGACTTAAATACTGTTTTTCAGCCCTACACCTAGCCGATGTGGGACTTTTTGTCCGTGACATTCTCCTTCACCCAATCACATGACGCACTCTTCACGGATCGACTCCACCGAGGGTCTCATTGGACCATGGAGAGCACACACCTGACAGACAGTAATCTGTTTTGATATCACTTCTCATCTCCCAAAAGAGCTCTTAAGGGTGGTGGGCATCCCAGGACTTAAATACTGCTTCTCGGGTCTATACCTAGCCGATGTGAAAATTTTTGTCTGTGACACACAACTCATCCTGACATAATAAATTCTCTCAGCTAAGGGACATGAGAGCGACTTCAAGCCGTAAAGGCAAGCATTATTTTCACTTTTTATTCCTTTGACAACAAGTTTATTTTTTGAAGTTAAGAGAAAAAAAGTCATAAGTTTTAAAATAATAATAATAAGAAATATAGGAAAAAAACATAATTATCAAATTTTGTTTTTTATTGTATGTAACTACAATAAAGAAAGTTTTTAGCAGCGGTTCTGGAAGACTGCCACAGCGATTTAAGCCACCATAAAAGGTTTGCAACAGTTCAGAACCGCTGCATAAACCGTGAAAAGGCAACGAATAACTTTTATTTTTTTTTATTATTTTTTTTTTTTTGCATAGATTGCTCATAACACCAGTAAAACAAAATTAAATATTTTTTCATCTCTATTTATTAACTAAATGAACTTAGTAGAAAAGTTGTTCATTGAAATTGACTGCGAAGACATCTTGAACAGCTAGCAACTCCAGCACATGATCTCAGTAATGCAACTATGAATACTGATAATATAAAACAAAATCATCCGGCACAAGGAAAATGCAATGAATGGTAGCCTGACAGGAGATAATACTGTCATTTCTTATAGCCATGGTATATCCATCTAAGAGGTACGTGTTTTGTTGCGAGACTAGATATACCAATTGATGTGGTATATATATAAATCAAACAGAAGAATGATCGACGAAGCAAAAAATAAAACGAGAAAAATCACACCAAAAAAGAACAACACAGCAAAACACACAGATTTACGTGGTTCGGCAAATTGCCTACGTACACGGAGTTGCAAAAGATTTTATTACTTGAGAAATTTACACCAGTCAATCACCCCGACTTACAGAAGAAATCTCTCACTCCGTTGTTCTCTCTTCTTCTCCGAAATACACCAAAGAAGCTATACACCGAGATACACCGAAGATGATAAACTTACAAGAGAAATAAATTCAATTTCTCTTCTGCCACAAGCCACTAAGAAGAAGTCAAGGGAGAACAATTTTCTTCTTTCTTCTTACTTATTCTTTATCTACCGCAAGGAACTACTCCTTCTTGCACTTCTCTTCCACTGTCCCGTAGAAGTCCGAAAAACTCTTCATCTATCTCAAGAAAACCCGAAGAAGAAACACAAAATCGTGACTTCAAAAAACCGAAGGAGAGCCGTGCGATACCTTTTATCACGAACAGAAGGGGAGCGAAGGGATGCTTCGCTTCATAATAGAGGAAGGCGAGAGCGGTTGACGCCTACGGTTCGCGACTGGACGATGCAAAGCAAAGCTTCGCGATTGCGGGAGCAGGCGGAGGTGTCGATTCGCGAAAACAACCGAAGCTTCGTTTCGGTTCACGATCGGGAGGCGGGAAATCGGACTCCAGCGATTAACAACTATATGAGTATCACTCACTAGCTCCCAAGATGTAAGAAAATAAAAGCTGTAACAACAAACTAATAATAATTCAAAATCAAATACAAATTTCTGCCAAATAAGAAAACCAAAGAAAAGAATGAANGACAACAAACTAATAATAATTCAAAATCAAATACAAATTTCTGCCAAATAAGAAAACCAAAGAAAAGAATGAAAAATCTTAAATATGTAGTCGCTGCATGAGAAAAGCTGCAAGCCTTTTTGGAATTCTGTTTGAATTTCGAAATCTGCCTTTGAGTATACGAGTGATAGCGGCATGCTTCTCCTTATTTGCTCGTACAATCTCTACTTTCATAGGCTTCCCATCAAGCTGCACATCATTGTATCTCTTAATTTCAGCAAGAGCCTCAAACTTTTTTGCGAGCTGTCCCCTGAGAAAAGAAGATGGCCTGGAGTAAGTACATGATTACATAAGCATGTGATAAGAAACAGAATATAAAAATATGATTAGTGACATGTCTTTGATCTGCCACTCTTGTCATAGTGGATAGAGAAAAGTTTTAGAACGCCAAATTCAGAAAAAAGATTTTGCAATGCATTAATCAAACTCGAAAANCAAAGGAAGATGGCCTGGAGTAAGTACATGATTACATAAGCATGTGATAAGGAACAGAATATAAAAATATGATTAGTGACATGTCTTTGATCTGCCACTCTTGTCATGGTGGATAGAGAAAAGTTTTAGAACGCCAAATTCAGAAAAAAGATTTTGCAATGCATTAATCAAACTCGAAAATAGTGGAAGATAAGCGAATATCAATCAACCAATATAAACCAAAGCACAAATTTCCTTGATGAGATCAGAGCCATCAAAATGCAACTTAAATGCAGATCATTTGATGGGCAATAAATTAAAAAAATATCGCATAAGCACCTATTAGATAATCGAATAAACCTATAAAGATGTAAATCTCATTGTTTTGCTAATCGAATCAGAAATCAGCGAAGTTATGTACCTAAGACAGAAAGTTGGTCCACAGCTTGGCTCTAGCTCCTTACTGGCTGCAATGTCTTCAATGTCGGCAATAACAGATGAATCAGCTATCCGAGAGGCTAAAACAATAATCGCAGAGACAAAGAGAAAAAAATTAGATAATGTTCGGTTCTTAGATGACTCGTTCCAATAAGAAACCACAACACCATGTCATACCCCTACTTAAAAATGAAACTTAAAACTGAAAAACCATATGCTCATTCAAGGCACACAATTCTCAATCACCTTGATATGAACACGAGTAGCTTGTGACATATTCTGAATATCTGCATAAGTAGTGGGCCCCTACGCCTAATCGAGGCCTTGATCATCTATAACAGTGAAGGAGAGTATAAATAAACNACCTCGATGAGATCAGAGCCATCAAAATGCAACTTAAAAGCAGATCATTTGATGGGCAAAAAATTAAAAAAATATCGCATAAGCATCTATTAGATAATCGAATAAACCTATAAAGATGTAAATCTCATTGTTTTGCTAATCGAATCAGAAATCAGCAAAGCTATGTACCTAAGACAGAAAGTTGGTCCACAGCTTGGTTCTAGGTCCTTACTGGCTGCAATGTCTTTAATGTCCGCAATAACAGATGAATTAGCTATCCGAGAGGCTAAAACAATAATCACAGAGAGAAAGAGAAAAGAAAAGATAATGTTCACTTCTTAGATGACTCATTCCAATAAAAAGCCACAACGTCATGTCATGCGCCCACTTAAAAATGAAACTTAAAACTAAAATTAAACATATGCTCATTCAAAGCACACAATTCTTAATCACCTTGATATGAACACGAGTAACTTGTGACATATTTTGAACATCTGCATAAGTAGTGGGCCCCTACGCCTAATCGAGGATCCTTGATCATCTAAATAAACTCTATCATAACATCAAACATTAGATATTTGAGTAAAAACAATTTAAATAATAAAGACACACCAATAATTCAAATGTCTTCATCTCTTTGCGATGTTTGATGTCTAGAATTATGAGACAATTTTTTTCCTGAATCTAACGAGCTGCTTATGTTCCTAAAAGACGGTTTTGATGATATAACAATACGTTTTCTTCTCTTGGAAGCACCTTTAAATACTAATTTTTTTTGTTGTTTCAATGAACTACTCATTGTCATATCTGAAAAAGTAATAATTTGAAAGGCTTAAAAAACATATTAACTTTATATGAATAACAGCTTACATATTTTATTAAATATTTGTACATTTATGTAATTATTGTGACATTTAAATTTTAATTAAGTAATTTCCAAGCTTTCTAAATTATTATGCCGACTAAAACTTGGAGTCTCTAATTTGGTTTCTTAAAGCTTGATATCCAATATGATATTTAAAATCCTTCTTGCTTCATCCCAAAAATACTTCATTATAATAAAATATTTGATTTGATCAATCAATAGACCTCCCCTGTGTTGCAGAGAGATCTAGATATACCAGTTGATGTGGTATATCTATAAATCAAACAGGAGAACGATCGACGAAGCAAAAAAATAGGACGAGAAAATTCACACCAGAAAACAGTAACACAGCGGAACACACAAATTTACGTGGTTCGGCAAATTGCCTACATCCATGGATTTACAGAGGACTTTACTACGTGAGGAATTTACATCAGTCGATCACCTCGACTTTCATGAGAATTCTCTCACTCTCACTTCGTTGCTCTCTCTTCTTCTTTCACTTTTCTTCTCTCTCTACATCGATATAGACCGAAGAAACTTTACACCGAGATACACCAAAGAAGATAAACTTACAAGAAAAATAAACTCAATTTCTCTTGCCACAAACCACCAAGAAAAAACCAAGGGAGAACAATCTTCTTCTTCTTTCTGCTTTATTCTTCCTTCACTGCAAGGAACTACCTCTTGCACTTTCCTTCCTTCTATCCTGAGGAAGCCTTCATCTTTCCCGAGGAAAATCGAAGAAGAACACTGTGATTTCTAAAATCCAAGGAGAGTCATCTGAAGCATTTTATCATGAACATGAGGTAGCAAAGAGATGTTTCGCTTCACAAAAAAAAAAAAGAAAGGCGGGAGCAGTTAACNAAAACCTTACAGTACAATATGTAATTCCCAAATTACCCCTGTACCGTATAGCGGGGCGTTGACCCAACCCCCCCAACCCACATAACGTAACTTCCCAATTTGGACAGATTCTTCCGCTTCGCTCCGCTTCGTTCCAGCGTCTGTCCATATATGATATATGAGCCATACCATAACACTAGATATACCAGTTGATGTGGTATATATATAAATCAAACAGAAGAACGATCGACGAAGCAAAAAATAAAACGAGAAAAATCACACCAAAAAAGAATAACACAGCAAAACACACAGATTTACGTGGTTCGGCAAATTGCCTACGTCCACGGAGTTGCAGAAGATTTTACTACTTGAGAAATTTACACCAGTCAATCACCCCAACTTACTAAAGAAATCTCTCACTTCGTTGTTCTCTCTTCTTCTCCGAAATACACCAAATAAGCTATACACCGAGATACACCGAAGATGATAAACTTACAAGAGAAATAAATTCAATTTCTCTTCTGCCACAAGTCACTAAGAAGAAGTCAAGGGAGAACAATTTTCTTTTTTCTTCTTACTTATTCTTTCTCTACCGCAAAGAACTACTCCTTCTTGCACTTCTCTTCCACTGTCCCGTGGAAGTCCGAAAAACTCTTCATCTATCTCAAGGAAACCCGAAGAAGAAACACAAAATCGTGACTTCAAAAAACCGAAGGAGAGCCGTGCGATACCTTTTATCACGAACAGAAGGGGAGCGAAGGGATGCTTCGCTTCATAATAGAGGAAGGCGAGAGCGGTTGACGCCTACGGTTCGCGACTGGACGATGCAAAGCAAAGCTTCGCGATTGCGGGAGCAGGCGGAGGTGTCGATTCGCGAAAACAACCGAAGCTTCGTTTCGGTTCACGATCGGGAGGCGGGAAATCGGACTCCAGCGATTAACAACTATATGAGTATCACTCACTAGCTCCCAAGATGTAAGAAAATAAAAGCTGTGACAACAAACTAATAATAATTCAAAATCAAATACAAATTTCTGCCAAATAAGAAAACCAAAGAAAAGAATGAAAAATCTTAAATATGTAGTCGCTGCATGNTCCTTGATGAGATCAAAGCCATCAAAATGCAACTTAAATGCAGATCATTTGATGGGCAATAAATTAAAAAAATATCGCATAAGCACCTATTAGATAATCGAATAAACCTATAAAGATGTAAATCTCATTGTTTTGCTAATCGAATCAGAAATCAGCGAAGTTATGTACCTAAGACAGAAAGTTGGTCCACAGCTTGGCTCTAGCTCCTTACTGGCTGCAATGTCTTCAATGTCGGCAATAACAGATGAATCAGCTATCCGAGAGGCTAAAATAATAATCACAGAGACAAAGAGAAAAAAATTAGATAATGTTCGGTTCTTAGATGACTCGTTCCAATAAGAAACCACAACACCATGTCGTACCCCTACTTAAAAATGAAACTTAAAACTGAAATTAAACCATATGCTCATTCAAGGCACACAATTCTCAATCAACTTGATATGAACACGAGTAGCTTGTGACATATTCTGAATATCTACATAAGTAGTGGGCCCCTACGCCTAATCGAGGCCTTGATCATCTATAACAGTGAAGGAGAGTATAAATAAACTCCATCATAACATCAAACATTAGATATTTGAGTAAAAACAATTTAAATAATAAAGACACACCACCAATAATTCGAATGTTTTCATCTCTTTGCGATATTTGATGTCTAGAATTATGAGACAATTTTGTTCCTGAATTTAACGAGCTGCTTATGTTCGGCTCCTGATTGTCGAGTGTAAAAGACGATTTTGTTGATATAACAATACTCTTTCTTCTCTTGGCAGCACCTCTAGATACTATTTTTTTTGCAGTTTCAATGAACTACTCCTTGTCATCTCTGAAAAAGTAACAATTTGAAAGGCTTAAAAAACATATTAACTTTATATGAATAACAGCTTATATTTTTTATTAAATATTTGTACATTTAAGTAATTACTGTGACATTTAAATATTAATTAAGTAATTTCCATACTTTCTAAATTATTATGCCGACTAAAACTTAGAGTCTCTAATTTGGTTTCTTAAAGCCTGATATCCAATATGAAATTTAAAATCCTGCTTGCTTCATCCCAAAAATACTTCATTATAATAAAATATTTGATTTGATAAATCAATAGACCTCCCCTATGTTGCTGAGAGATCTAAATAGACCAGTTGATGTGGTATATCTATAAATCAAAATGGAGAACGATCGACGAAGCAAAAAAATAGAACGAGAAAATTCACATGAGAAAACAGTAACACAACGGAACATGCAGATTTACGTGATTCGGTAAAAGTCCCACGTCCACGGAGTTGTAGAGGATTTTACTACTTAAGGAATTTATATCAGTCGATCACCTCGACTTACAAGAGGATTCTCTCACTCTCACTTCATTGCTCTCTTCTTCTCTCTCTATACATCAAGCTACACCGAAGAAACTTTACACCGAGATATACCGAAGAAGATAAACTTACAAGAGAAATAAACTCAATTTCTCCTGCCATAAACACCAAGAAGAAGCCAAGGGAGAACAATCTTCTTCGTCTTTCTTCTTTTTTCTTCCTTCACTTCAAGGAACTACCTCTTGCACTTTCCTTCCTTTTATCCTGAGGAAGCCTTCCTCTATCCCGAGGAAAACCGAAGAAGAACACTGTGACTTCTAAAACCCAAGGAGAGTCATCCAAAGTCTTTTATCACGAACCGGAGGGAGCAAAGAGATGTTTGGCTTCACAAAAAAAAGGAAGGTGGGGGCAGTTGGCGCCTATGGTTCGCGACTGGACGCTTTGTTTCTCGTGGAGGGAGCCGATTCGCGAAAATGAAAGGAGAGGCGGCGACAGTCGAGGCATTTCACGATAGAGGAACGAGAGATGGGATCGGGGAAAAAACACCTTTCTATATATATATTATAACCGGGCTCCATCCACAACACCCTATTATTAGAGGATCAAAGAATACAGCTGAGCTATGTGGAATCTTTTTGAAATTCACTCATTTATTTGCATAAATACTATATTCAAATTGAGTGTACACATCTTATTCAACTTTACTAATCTTAATCATGTCTAACTCAAAATAAACATATTATATTCATCTACTTATTGTATAAATAATAATAAGGATTAGATGAGAAAATATGAATCTAATTTTATGCCCATGTTTTATGATAAATAAAAGATTAAAAAAAAGATGAATTTGGATATAAACTTGTCCATCAAATAAATAATTAAATTTTTATATGTATTATATTAAACAAATTAGTCAATATTCAATCATAATTACGTACATCTCTCAAGCTTTAGAATAAAGAATGCAGGACACTTAGACTAATGACTCAGTACTTTGTCTCCAACTATAAAGTTTTATGTTCAAAACCTAGCATATTTACATAAATACCTCCCAATTCCTATATATTTAGATATCTAACACCAAAATTTTGCTTTATATATTTATACCATCTTTATCTTACATATGGCATAACAAATGCCATCGTTTTAATTCTTATCAAGTCAAATATACCTTTTTTCATGTATAAACAAGGTGGTTTGTATGTAAAAATTGAAGTTTGTGTGTTAAATATGCAAATTTATAAGAATGATATGTGCGTAAATATTCAAAAAATAAATAAAAGAAAAGAAAATAATTGGCTTTCGAATGAATATTCAGTTTTTAGTATCTTTTGTGCCCAAATTCTTCACTTTACAGATGCCTTACAATGGCACACACCAAACGCGTGCCAACAGTCCTAACAAAAACTTACAATTTCTAAATCATTATATGTGAATATATACTAATTATTTAATTAAATATAAATAGATATTAATATTGGTTTCAAACTCTGAAATAATAACTAAATGCCCATTTGGTCGATCTTATTAATGATAATATATTTTACAGAATAATACATGGTTTTCATAAATTAAAACTGGAAATAAAACACTGATTTTTGAAAAAGAAAAAACTGATGATATTTTTTGATAAAAAAAATAAATTTTAAGTATGTTGAGTGAAACTAAGCTGACTCAAAAATAACAATTATATTTTTACATTCTAAATAAATGAAAATAAAAATTTATTTAAATCTATGTTCCATTTGCAATCAGGCAGGCACTTTGATTATTTTTTGTAGCATAAGCTGACAACTTTATGGAGCGTTTATTGCGTAAGGCACCGCACCCAAATTTGCGTGCGGTGTCGGACCTGGACCACCAAAATACATTTTTTTTTTTTTTTTTAGAATGAGACACACTCTAAATTTTTTATGGTCCAGATCGGACACTAAATCTCATGTAATAATTTTTCATCTTCATGACCTTATTTGGGCCGTCAAACAATTAAAAATGAACCAGGTATTCAAGCCGGGCCCATAATGAATCAGAAAGAGCCGTCTATATGAAGGCCCATGCAAGCATGCCATTTTCTTTGAAGCATGTCCATCAGAAGGGGATTCTGNTCTCATGCAATAATTTTTCATCTGCATGACCTTATTTGGGCCGTCAAACAATTAAAACTGAACCAGGTATTCAAGCCGGGCCCATAATGAATCAGACAGAGCCGTCTATATGAAGGCCCATGCAAGCATGCCATTTTCTTTGAAGCATGTCCATCAGAAGGGGATTCTGCATTCATAGCACTCGGAACTTATCTTTTTACATATTTCACACCTTAAACTTCTAATTTACAAATAACACACCTGCAAGGATTCCGGCAAAATGGAGAAAAGACTGGATTTAGGAACATAAAGGATTTAGAAATGTCTTTATTGACGGAGTTCTGGNGCTTCTAATTTACAAATAACACACCTGCAAGGATTCCGATAACGACTTCGGCAAAATGGAGAAAAGACTGGATTTAGGAACATAAAGGATTTAGAAATGTCTTTATTGACGGAGTTCTGGCGGAGAAACGAGAGAGAAATGAGATTTAAAAATGTCATTTTTGTTGAATGGTGAAAGGAGGAGAAAGATGAAGCTTTGAAGGTCATTGCACCCCAATGACCGGAGGAATAGCACGACCGAAGGAGGAAAAAGAAAAGAGTTTCAGAGGTCCTTGAACGCCGCAATCCCGTCACGGCTTGACTCAAAAAATGAGAAGTATTTTTGTCAACAAAGCTCGTATTCAATTCGTTCGATAACTCAACGAGTAAAATATAAATAATTTTCTTGAGCTCCATTTAGAAATAAGTCGAACAAAAACAGTCATATTTTTTCACATTTAGCTTATTATTGTTCCAATAACAAACTTAATTTTTAATAATTAATATAAAAATTTATAACAATATATAGCAAATAATTATGAATTTATTAAATTATAAAAAATATCAACTGAATAATTAAATTAATATTATATTAAATAATTTAATTTTAGCCATATGATGATGACTTAGATTACAATATTAAATTTTATCAAATATTAAATATTTTAATTAAAAAACATTAAAATTAACCCTCACAAATATGATACTCCTATTTATGAAGTCTCTCATGTACATATCCATATTTCCAATCAAAACTATCCATATTTCCAATTAATATTGCATATCAGGGAAGACTCTCTGCTTGCATTTGTACATCTTCTTTCTCCTGAAGACTTTACATAATTAAAAATATTTAAAATCATGCCGCCCAAGGAAAGAACTAATAAATTAATGAGAATGAAAGAACTGAAAAGCCAAATTTCATCATTTATAAAAGGCTTCTCTATGTGATCATAAGCTAATCAAATTAATTAGGAGAAATAAAAGAAAAAACAAATAATTCATGTGTTTGTATTTCAATCATTTCTTTAAATGGGCTGCCAAGGTTGAGTCTGAGAGGGTTACCAATACTCAGTGCACGCTGGATTCAGAGAAAAACGAGGAGGCAATGATGGCGGTGAAGCCATTAAAGATAGCAAATGAGAAGGTGAAGATTATGGTGCCTTATACACCCATAGTTTCTTTCCCAGGTCTTATTTGAGTCTATTCTGTAACTGGTAGGAATAAACTTGTTTTGTATTAGAAATAGACTTTATAATAAATAAAGGGCTGTCCCCCCTCAAATTCAAATTTTTACTTAATTGAGAGAGCAATTTGATCTTTTACCCCTCTTGAAATATCAGTAATTTCCCCTTGTTCAAATTCATATTTTTTAATTTTATGGGATAGCAATTGTGTCTTCTGTCCCTCCCTAAATATCAATATTTTTTTTCCTTTTTGAAATATCACTTTGACCTTTCAAATATGTTTGAAAGCTTTGAAAAGTAATTTAATGGCTTGATCTGAGCTTGACTTGACTTGGATTAAATCAATTTTGGTANTCCTCCCTAAATATCAGTTTTTTTTTTTTACTTTTTGAAATATCACTTTGACCTTTCAAATATGCTTGAAAGCTTTGAAAAGTAATTTAATGGCTTGATCTGAGCTTGACTTGACTTGGATTAAATCAATTTTGGTACCATCATACCCGTCTTATTGAGTCGATTTGTTTGATTAAAAGTTAATTGAAATCGGAGCTCTGAACGACTTGATTGAGGTTTGAATGTTCTTGCTCAAAAGATTGCCTCGAGATCCGTGTCATACCTCGAGATTCTTGTTAGATTATAGAAACTTGTTGATGATGTATCAACCTTCATTATCTTAGCCCCTCTAAGGTTGGGACTAGGGGAACAGTTTGCCCCCCATAAAAAAAATGTTGGTTCTGCCTCTGGATATTAGTTTGTTTGGCGAATAATGTGTGATATTGTTTACTTCTAAACCTGTATAAATATCCCANTGTCTTATCGAGTCGATCTGGTTGATTAAAAGTTGGTTGAAATCAGAGCTCTGAACGACTCTTGATTGAGGTTTGAATGTTCTTGTTCAAAAGATTGCCTCGAGATCCGAGTCATAGCTCGAGATTCTTGTTAGATTATAGAAATTTGTTGATGATGTATCAACCTTCATTACCTTAGCCCCTCTAAGGTTGGGACTAGGGGAACAGTTTGCCCCCCATAAAAAAAAAAAGTTGGTTCCGCCTCTGGATATTAGTTTGTTTGGCGAATAATGTGTGATATTGTTTACTTCTAAACCTGTATAAATATCCCATATTTTTTATGAGTTATCAATTAAGTCTCAAGAAAAATTTTGTGAGCTTCTAAAAAGAATTTGTACGTCTTTTAGAGTCTTATTTCATAATTTTGAGTTTTTAAAATTTTTAATTTTAATCCACGACGGTGAAGCTATTGAAGATAACAGATGACAAGGTGGTGATCATGATGCCATGCGTGCCCATAATATCTTCGTCAGCTCTTATCTGATCCACTTCTTTAACTACTTCTAATAAAAAAAAAAAATTTATTTAATTTTCTTATAGAATCATATTTGATGCAAAAGCAGCTCAAGGCTTTCGGACCTTTTAATTAGGGGNCTCAGCTCTTATCTGATCCACTTCTTTAACTACTTCTAATAAAAAAAAAAAAATTATTTAATTTTCTTATAGAATCATATTTGATGCAAAAGCAGCTCAAGGCTTTCGGACCTTTTAATTAGGGGAATCTACATATATATAGATGTATATATATACATATACAATACTTCAAAAAATAAATATTTAATAAATAAACCTATCCCCAATGTGGGTGAATAAATAATTAAATTACCATACTTCCAGAAGGACAAATTTCGGAATTATTTAAAATTGGGATGGCATCACATAGGCCACAAAGTGTCGACAACGTTGAGCTCACTTTACATGTATGATAGATTTATAAAAAAGACTTTTTTAATTATTTGTTAACAGTTTTCTCTGAATGTGTGCGCTTTCGTGCCATCATTTTGAGCATGAAATTATATTCAATCTTTACGTAATTATTACATAATATTATTTAAATTAATGCAGGTTAGGTCGATNCGTTTTCTCTGAATGTGTGCGCTTTCGTGCCTTCATTTTAAGCATGAAATTATATTCAATCTTTACGTAATTATTACATAATATTATTTAAATTAATGCAGGTTAGGTCGATGATTGCACTAACATTTTCTAGTGATATCTTTTTGCTACCTAATCCTATCAGTGTTACGTTGTAAAGAATGCCGGCCCCGACTCGACTCTTCAGCGCTTCAGCTCACTGGTTTAAAATATAATTAATATAAAATGTGCTAAGAAAATGATAAAATTTGAGACTTTATANCCTTCAGCTCACTGGTTTAAAATATAATTAATATAAAATGTGCTAAGAAAATGATAAAATTTGAGACTTTATANAAAGAATGCAGGACACTTAGACTAATGACTCAGTACTTTGTCTCCAACTATAAAGTTTTATGTTCAAAACCTAGCATATTTACATAAATACCTCCCAATTCCTATATATTTAGATAT